>JAVJIF010025620.1:0-60574 GCA_038442645.1 Agave tequilana | reverse complement strand
AGTGGTCTTCTCCTCTACCTGCTTCCTCAATCTAACTTGACCCTTAAAGATTTCTTCATGCCTCGCCAAATGGTAGACATGAAGGCTTGTGAATTAGTTGGGGGTCCTGCTGCCAAAAGGCGGTTCATCATTATCCTCCAAAAGTTCCTCCGAAGATGACTCAGCCGGGGCATCTTCGGGCTGGACACTAGGGGTCGACCGCATGGAGACAACTGTTATAAGCACTTGTTGCCTCTCTGGTGCAACAAATACTTTGCCGTTAAGAGTCAAAGACATCATCTGGTAAGAAGTTCTACACAGACGAGTGATCAAAAACCGGTGTGAGTATTTGGCACAGCGTATGCGCGTGGAGTTTGTGATGATACTGTGAAAGATGGTCATGTTGATGCAAACGGTGTGCTCCTAGTCTTGAAATCGTGAATAATTTGCAGCACCGGCCTATCAAAGGAGGTTGTATGGTCAAGCCCAAGGATGTTGCGTTGGATCCAGCGTCCAACGCAATGTATGTGTGAAACATAGCGCTGGCTTTGAGCCCCCTATCCTGTTCGGTACAGGAGCCCCCATACTATCATATAGTCAATTAATGGCAGGGGGTCGCGATGGTGGTGTGCTGGGGAATTGTGCGTAGTCCTCCAACAATCAACAGTGATAATAAGGTCCCCAGTAGGCATGTGCACCGTTAATTGGTTGGTGTCAAAGTTAATAGAGGCTTGATCAATTGAACATAGAAGAGCTTGACAAGCTCGGGACAATAGTAAGCCTTATGCGCAGAATTATCATAGACTAATGCATAGTAATTCCATTCACGAATCCAATCCAAAAATATGTGGCCATAACCAATAATATCGCTAAAATTTCTAGCAAAGTCTTTCTCAGCAAATATGGATGGGACCATGACTGAAAATACGAAGGATGGGAAAGAAAATCGCAAACCTCCCCAGGATTACGTGGGGGGAAACCAAAATCAGATTGCAGAGAGCAATCTACAGGGGAAACAGGCGATTAGGTTGTAGATATGAGATCTATAGACAGCAGCGACCTTAGAGAAAGTTGGCGGCGCTCCATACTCTACAAGATGGTCGCGGATGCGCGGCTAGGGCCGAGAAAAAGGTAGCTCTTTCAGGGAGGCAGAGGCTCGGGAAATTCGGGTGGCGGCGCTCTGTTCTCTCTTTTTAGATCAGATTTCAGATGGTAGGGTAGAGAACGAAAGAGAGGTCAGGGGGGAATATATAGGGGCTGAGAAGGGTATATTTCCAAATTCGCCCTAGGTAAAAATTGAAAATTTCAAACCCTAGGGTAAATTCTGGTTATTAGAAAGGAAAATGAGTATATAAAGGGAAGAAAACTAAGTGCTACACTTAGGTCCATTATTTTTTTATATTTTGTTATTTTATTTTCTTGTTTTTATTGTTCTTTTAATATATTTATATTTATTTTATTTTTATATTTTTTGTTTTGTTTTATTTACAAGGTAGGTCCCAAAAAGATTTACAAGAAACACCGGGGGAGAGTGTAGAAGGATTTGGTCACATGTAGACTGGGTCACAAAGACCTAGTTTGAGAATATCGTGTGACTCTGACTCTGTGGTGTAGAATGGCTTAAGTCATTGGCCATTGACTTTGAACATGTTGCCACTCTTTAGATCGAAAATCTCAATAGAACCATGAGGGGAGACTGTTTGTATAATATATGGTCCTGACCACCTGATTTTCAGCTTAGCAGGGAAAAGGTGGAATCTAGAGTTGTACAACAGAACTTTTTGTCTGGGGACAAAATTCTTCCTATGAATGGATTTGTCATGGAAGAGTTTAGTTCTATGTTAGAGATCCGAGCATTATATATGCATCATTCTTAACTCGGAAATCTGTAACTTCCTCATGTCACCGGCTTTCTTTAAAGTCAAAGTTAATTGTTTGATTGCCCACATCACACAGTGCTCTAGCTCCACAGGCAAATGGCAGGGCTTCCAAAATATAACTAGATATGGAGACATATCGAGGACAGTCTTGTAGGCGGTCTGATATGCCCATAAGGTATCAACGAGCTTGACAGACCAGTCTTTATGGTTCTGTCCTACAGTTTTTGCCAATATCTAGTTTATTTGTCTATTAGTAACTTCCACTTGCTCGTTCATCTGAGGGTGATAAGTCGTGGACAATTTTGAGAAATGGAGTACTTCCACATTAATGCTTCAAAAGCCCGGTTGCAGAAATGACTCCCGCACGAAAGATCTTGCGAACTTCTTAAAACTTGGGTGTATTCCTTTCCAAGGGATGCTAAGGAATTTGTTAACCTAGAGTAGTCGACTTATAAAGGGGACAAGTCGACTAGGGAATGACTGATACAAAAGACATATTTCTAGAAACTGAACTTAGTCGACCAGCAGAGTATATTAGTCGACTAGCACATATATTAGTCAACTAGGAAATGTATAAGTCGACTACACATTGTATGCAGAACAAAAACAGAGAGTTGGTATGTATCTTAGGCAAAACTAAGTCGACTATAGTATAGGGGTAAGTCGACTATAGGTCAATAGTCGACTAATCAAAAGTCTAAGTCAACTATATGGCTTATTGTGTGTGTACGTGTTCAAGGCTTTTAACATTCTAATAAACATAACAATACACATCCATAGCCATTATCCTTGGAAAGTCTTGAGCATGTAGAACGCTATATAAGCTTGTGAGATAGAGCTCCAATGAAATGGCTTCACAAATGTATCATCAGAATCAAGTTCCAACAAGATCTTGTGCACGTCCTGTGCACATCAGTTGACACGCCCGATCGACTGAGATCTAGTCCGGTCGACCTGTCGATCGACCGCCAGTGGTCTCAGGCTGGGTTTAGGGTTTGAAAACTTCTTCTTTTAAATACCCATAAAATCACATAAAGTCACATAAAATTCACAAAAATATATTCATGTAAGCACTTGAAACACAAATATATTTGATCAAAGATCAACCCATATTACAAACAAGTTGAACTATTTTTAAGGCATTAGAAATTAAGCTTTAAGCCAAAACGGTACTTTCCAAAAATCAACTTTTAAATGGAAAACTGATTTTTTCTATAAACTTGTATTAATAAAAAAATAAGATATTTAAATACTTTTGAAGCATTGTGTGTGAATGGATAGAATCCAATACACATGGTAAAGAGATATATTTTGACAATAAATCCAAAACTAAGTTTTTTTAAAAACAAAATTTGAAACACATAATTAGATATATCAAAGTAAGTTTTGAGTCAATATGAAACATAGATATATATATGGATGAAATCCAACATATATATAAACCATGTAAAACTTCTTTTTATTCTATATATTGATGAAAGCGAAAGATATGTTCTTGAAAATTCAAAATGGTTAAACCGAAACCAAAAAACTATTTTAACTTTGCGTGTGTGTGAACTTGAGCATATCAAAACTAAGCTACCTTTACACAAGATCTAAACTAAAACAAAATTAAACAAACTGAGTTCTTCTTGTAGATCTTCTTCTCCAAGATGACTCGATCCAAACACAATCCAAGAACTGACTCCATCCGAGTATTAGATGCAATCTTAACACGCGAGCCTTGAATCTACACATGTTAGCTCCAAAACTGGCTTTGAATCCTTTGTTGAAGCTAAATACCTATGAAGATCTTGATCAATATTTAAAACTTATTAAACACAAAATCATTAGCAAACTAACCTTCATAAGTTAGTCATCATCAAAACCAAGGTGAAAAGCTTCTGGGCTAACAATCTCCCCCTTTTCAATGATGTCAAAACTTATAAGGTTATATATGCATAGATTAAGATTAAGCTTCATAGAAGCTCCCCCTTAACTTATGCATAATCAATAAACACATAAAGATATGCAATGTAGCTCATAAATACCAAATAAAAACAATATATATATATATATATATATATATATATATATATATATATATATATATATATATATATATGTATGTATGTATATATATAAATGTATATATGTATATGTGTATGTATGTATGTATGTATGTAGTATGTATGTATATATGCCTAAACATTAAATAAACATGCATATATAATCCTAAATTCTCTCCCCCTTTTTGTCACTCTTCAACAAAGGGGTGAAGACAAACAAGCTATACCAATAAACTTATTTTAAAACAAAAATTTTGATACCAATAACAACAATCAATTAAAAGAACCAATGAAAGAAACAATCTTTTTACTAATGGAAAATTAAACATTCTTTTTACCAATGAAAACAAAACACTCTTTTTATGAATTGATACCTATAGAAGGACATGATATCAATTGAAAGTAAAAAAACCAATAATTTTTAGTTAGAAACACTAAAACTATTTTGTAATAAAGATACAAAATTGAGAATAATACCATATTGAAAATGTTAGCATATACCAAAACAAAGTATTTTCATAATAAAGAGTGAGAGTAAGATACCTATTGAAAATAAACCAATTAAAAGATAAAACAAAAAATTTTTCTCCCCCTTTATGAAATTCTAATAAAAACAATGCTTAAGCTTGTATATGATACCAATTGAAAATAATTGACATTAAGGACTAAATCAAACTTAGTAAGAAATAGTTTATGCTTTAGAATGTATGTCAACATAAACTAAGTGCAATCAAAATCTATATATATATATATTATAATATATATATATATATATATAATATATATATATATATATATAATATAATATTATATATATATATATATATATATATATATGTATCAGAGCAATATAATGTTACTTTAGATATGATCCATACTTATATAGAAAACATGAGTACACAAAATGAATTTTCATTAAAAATTATGTATATCTCATAACTACCACCCTATCATGTGGCCCAGAGGCCTCTCCACTCTAGTTTGATGATGATTAACTCATGTAGTTATGTTTACTAATAATCTTGAGATGTTAGTTTCAGATCATTAATCAAGTTATTAGTCGGTGATTAGCTTCAATAAGGAGTTTGGAAGCTTTCACATGGTGATTCCAGAGCTCGAGCATCAAGACATACATTGCACTCGTTGGAGTCTAGCTCGGTGGATCACGGAGTTTTGGATCGAGTCGGCTTGGAGACGGCGCTCTACAAGAATACCTCGGCACCTAGTTTAGTTGTGTTTTAGATCCATTTGTAAAGATTAGAATAGTATGATATGCTCAAGTTCACACCACATACGTTTCATGTTTTGGATATTGGTTTTCGGTTTTGTTTTAACCGATCTTGGTTTCATGAATAGATATTATATCAAAACAAGTTTACATGGTTTAATGTATATTAGATTTGTTCTATATATATGCATGCTTCAACTACTTAGACAAACTTAGTTTGATATACCTATTCATGTGTTTAGGTTTTGTATTTTAAAAAAAACATATTTTTGGAAATAAAGACAAAAACTATGATATGTATATGTTTCATGTATTTGGATTTCTATCCATATGCAACATGCTTCAAAGTGTTTAAATATCATGTTTTTGTATTTGGATGAGTTTTGGACAAAATGTATTTTCAATTCAAAAATCCAAGTTTTAGAAAATATGGTTTTTGGTTTTCGGCAAAATTTCTATAATACAAAAATGGTTCAAAAATGTTTAAATTTGTGTTGAAATTTTCACACAAGTTTATTATTAATGTAAAATGATAAAACTATTTTGTGTATTTTATAGATTTTATGGGAATTTTTAAGACTTTAAAAATCCAGTTTTTCAGTCCCATTTATTGGCTGCCAGGCTCTGGCGGTTGACCGTAACGGTCGACTGGACCAGGAGCTGGTCGACCGTAGCGGTCGATCGGACGTGCACAAGATTGTGCACGTAGTCGTGTCAGTCGGCCGTGCGATCGACCGGTCGACCGACTGAGAGCAACCCACTCTAGGGTTTGCTCCGGTCGACCGGGCGGTCGGACCGCCAGAGAGCCGTTGCTCTCTGTTTAGGGGCCGGTCGACCTGGAGGTCGATCGATAGCATCAAACGGTCAAAAATTGACCGTTGTCCAGTCGACTGGCCGGTCGACCGTAAGGCCATTTCTGGCAATTTCTGCTGCCAACGGCTATATTTTTAAAAAGGCTATATAAACCCTATTTGTGATCAGTTTTCACTAAGTATTTTTGGGCTAAATTTCTAAGCTTTCTCTGGTATTTATACAAGTTTTAAAAAGAGTTTTTTGTGCTAAAAAGATCAATCTTATTGTTTTAAAAGTGTTTCATTATTTCAAAGAAAAATAGTCTTTTGGGAATTTGTTTTGGTCTAATCATTCTATATCTTTGTGGAGATTTCCCAAGTGATTTTTCTTTGTTTTAAACACTTTGTTTTTCACACTTGAGCTTCATTTCTATCATATCTATAGGGTCTTTGTGTTTGTAGGAAAAAGAGATTGATTTGTGATCTTTTGATCACCAAGTTGTAAACCCTATTATTTGCTTGGCTTTGTACCTTTCCCTCATAGTGTTGAGGAGGTTGTGCAAGTGGGTTGCATCCTCAAGTTGTGAGGTGATCCTTGTGTAGCTTGTGCTTATCCCTCAAGTTGTGAGGTGATTGCTTTGGTGGCTTGGTGTTTTGCCTCTAGTGAGAGGTTGTGGTTGTAAAGAGAGGACTTGGGTACTCTAGTTATTGTATTGCCCCAAATCCTCAGTGGAGGTTCCCTGTATGGGAGTCCTTTGTGGGACAAGCTAGTGGATTCGAAATCCTTCTTGGTGAAGGCGGGGATGTAGAGCTAGGTGCTCGAACCTCGAAACAAATCTTTGTGTTGCGCTTGATCCAGACTCTTACTCTCTCTCTCTTTTTATATAGTGCCTTGCATCATTTCATATGATTCATTCATAACTTATATGCTTGGCTTGTTTGAGTGTGCATCCCTTGTGGTTCCATTAAGTGTAATTGCAATTAGTTTTTAAATTCCGTATTTAGTTCATTAGATTAGCATATCACCTATTCACCCCCCCTCTAGGTGATTACAATTGGTATCTGAGCCTACGCTCCTGATACTTAGGTTTAACCACCTAGGAGTGAGATCTTGGTTTGCTAATCTTCTCATTTGCATTTGCATTTGCACACATATAGTTTGCATCATGGATAGCCCTCCTATGTTTGATATTTCTAGACTTGATATTTGGAAGGCCAAGAAAAGTTGTCATTTGAAAACCCTAGGACATAAAGTTTATCAAGCCACTTCCAAAGAATCCTACCCCAATGATAGCAAGCATAGAAAGGCCAATGCACTAACCCTTAAGACACTTAGAGCATCTCTTGATAAAGATCTTTTACATGTGTTTGCTCACTATGATTCGGCTTTTGCAGTTTGGAGCATTTTGACAACTCCCGAGCTACCAAAGATTATCAACAAGATGAGGAGATCTAGGAGAGACAAGTCCGACGAACATTGCCTCATGGTCCAAGGGAATGACTCCCTTGAGGTACAATCGGAATCTCAATTAGATGATAGCTCTAGTTCCTATTGCTATGGGTGTTTAGAAGTACAAACCTTAAATGTAGAACTTGCTATAAAGCTTGAAATTTTTTTGGAAAAATATGACCTTTTGAAAAAGAAAAATTTGAACTAAAAGAAGAATATAAGGATTTGTGTTCAAATTTAAATTGATTTTGCAAGAGAAGGAAGAGATTGCTAGTGAATGTGACTCACTTAAATCTCAACTAGGCCTTGCCTTAAAGGAAAATAAATTTTTGAAAAGTTAAAATGATTATGATGATGTTTTGAAAAACAATGAAGTTTTATCTTCAAAATTAGATTTTATTTTAAAAGATAAACCATTCTTTGAAAAATGAAATTGATTTCATCACAAAAGAATTAGATTTAGTTTTAAAGAAAATGAATCTTTAAAAATTGATATAGACTCACATGTTTGCCATGCTAGTGTAGCTTCACCTAGCACATCTATTACATGCTCCACTTTATCTTCTAGTATTAAAAATGATATAAATGTTTTGAAGAAAAGTGTTGATTGTTTGGGCTCCACTTTGAACCAATGTGCTTTGAATCATACACGCTTGGAATCCTTGGTTCATAAGAAACAAGTTCCATCTTTGCATGCACACCATACACGGCATACACATGCTCCTCACGGACACATCCATCACACCATGTATGCTCATGTGTACACTTGTACACATTGTGGACGAAAGAGCCACCTTGCTAAATTTTGTTATGATAGAATACATGTTTCAAATTTAGCAAATAATTTGTTTGGGTTAGAAAAGGTGCTAACCCCTATGGACCCAAAAGAGTATGGGTACCAAAGACCACCCCTATTGTTTTGATGTAGGTGTGGGCTCTCGCATGACGTGAGAGTAGTCGTACCTTGAGGTGGATGCGTTCCGAGCTTCATGTGGACTATTTGGATGTATCACTTTCAAGGGAGTTTGGTGGGTGGACCACCTTGGTTTGGAGAACTAGAGAGGTGCCTTCATTGGTTTTGGTATCGATCTCTAACTCCCGTTTTTATTTACATGTTTTTCATGCTCATCATTTATAGCATGTTATGTTTTATTGTTCATTATGCTTATGCCATATCATTACATTAGTGATATACATGTTTAGTTATTTAAGACACCCATGTTTTATATGGATCTATATTATGTGTTCTCACTTTGTTTTTATCTAATATGTATGTCCTAGATCTAATGCACATGCATATACATAATGATCATATGGATGTTTATGATTTGTTTGTTTTGATACTTCATGTTTTGATTAGTATGTTGAATGCCATGATTATTAGACCATTGACATGCATGTATAGCTTTTGAGATCACCCATGTTTAGATGGACCATATGTTGTGTCTCACCAATGTTTAGCTATTATGTAGATCATAGTTTTAATAGCATGTGGATTTACATAATGATCGTTTTTATGTTCATTATGTTGATTTATGTCTCGTTTATGCTTCATGATTTGAATATATGTTTGGATGTTAGTTTTATTAAAACTAGGATATATACTTGTACATATAGTGGGCCACAAATAGATCATTATATGTTTGTGCTTGAACGTTCATTTGTACCCATTAGATATGCTAGTATAGTCTACTTTTGATGATTCATGCATTTTAAACTTGTATTCCCTATTTTAGATATGTTTTTATGATCACGTGTTTTTCACTTCATGTATATGTTTATATTGCCAAACTTTAAGATATACATGTATACCCCTTGAGTCATTTTCTTGTCATGCAAATCTTTATATATGGACTCAATTGTGTTTAGGGATATGTATGTATACTTCTTGTGTTGTCAAAACATACATATGCTTTGAAGAATAAATTGTTTTTAATGGAAGTTTAGTTTTTTCATGTTTTGATGTTTGAAGGAATTTCAATTGAGCTTAATCGAGTATTTTCATTATTATGATCTTCACATTTATTTGTACTCACCTTTCTTGTTTTCTCATGCTTTATTTTCATGAGTCATATTTATGATTCATTGACCTTGAGTGTTGGCTATCATGTGAATTTCATGTTTCATGAAAAATATTTGTGTTTTATTCCTTGCTTGAAGGATTTCGTACTAGTTTATAAGTTTTTCATTTAAGAATACCGCAACTAGTTCGTATTCTTCGTTATGGTAGAGATTTTAAAACATTCTATATTTTCAAATCTATTTTGAAAACCCTCCTTCTACGGGCGGTTGGTTAGGAGACCATGCCTATGTATGCTTTACATTGAAAATCATTTTAAACATGAGCATGAGTTGGGAGGATAGGTAATATGAGATATACACTTGATATTATTGTTGTTTCAATTAGTATCATTGGATTCTTTCAATTGGTATCAATATTGACATTTTGTATACTCATATATTTTTATGTATGTATGCTTTCATTTCAAATGGTATCAATTTCGATTGGTATCAAACTTTTCATACATATATGTGTTTTATTTGTGCTTCCTATATTCCTATATTGTCGAGCACAAATCTTGTTTATGCTAAAGCTGAGTTTTATTTATGTTTCAATTGATTAGTTTCAATTGGTATGCTAATACAAGATTATGCATAGTTTTAGTTGGTATTTCATAAAGGGGGAGAAAAATCGTATTTTATCTTTCAATTGGTATTTGGTTTACCATGGATTTTGATTTTCACTCCCACACTTTATGATTGAAAATTTGATTCTTAATTTGGTATCATATGTTCAAAATGAAAAAATATTTACAATTGGTATTAAAATTTTTGTTTAGGAATTCAAAATTTGTAATATTTAACTTCAATTGATATAAAGATTGTTTATTTACAATTGGTATGTTATTTATTTACTTATCAATTGGAATCAAGATTTTTGTTTTTCAATGGTATCATATTGGCTTTGATTACACCCCTTATTGACATTGTTTTTGTTTTAGACAAAAAGGGGGAGAACATCTTATTTTTGTTTTCTTTCACCCTTTATTGATTCTTTGTTTCGAACAAAAAGGGGGAGAAAATTTTGTTGGTTTGTCTTTTACCGCTTTGTTGATGATTGACAAAAAAGGGGGAGAAGAATTTGAGTTTATATGCATATTTTGTTATATTTTGTTGTATGCATGTCTCATGTTTTATAGAAAGAAAAGAATTTGTATGTTTGTTCATGTTTGAAAAAGAATTTGTATGTTTGTTTCATGTCTGATATCAAGAACATGTTTTTTATTGGTATCAAGAGCACTATGTTTCCTATTGGTATCAAGAACATTACGTAATTTTATATTTTTGGTATCAAGAGCATTCTTTAAAGAGAACATGTTTATGAAATTAAGAAAAAGAAGAAATAATTTGTTTACCTTTCATTTGGTTTCAAGAGCTTGTTTTTGTGCATGTCTATGCATTTTCATATTTACTATTCATTGCATATTTTCATTGTTTATTTCTATGCATGAGTTAAGGGGGAGCTTCTTTGAAGCTTAACTTTAACCCATGCATATATAACTCCATGAGTTTTATCATCATCAAAAAGGGGGAGATTGTTGGCCCAGAGGCCTTCTACTCTAGTTTTGATGATGATTAACTCATGTAGTTATATTTACTAATAATCTTGTGATGTTTAGTTTCAGATCATTAATCAAGTTATTAGTTGGTGATTAGCTTCAACAAGGATTTTGGAAGCTTTCACATGGTGATTCCAGAGCCCGAGCATCAAGATCATACATTACACTCGTTGGAGTCTAGCTCGGTGGATCACGGAGTTTCAGATCGAGTCGGCTTGGAGACGGCGCTCTACAAGAAGACCTCGGTACCTAGTTTAGTTTGTGTTTTAGATCCATTTGTAAAGATTAGAATAGTATGATATGCTCAAGTTCACAACACACACGTTCATGTTTTGGATATTGGTTTTCGGTTTTTGGTTTAACCGATCTTGGTTTTCATGAATAGATATTATATCAAAACAAGTTTACATGGTTTAATGTATATTAGATTTGTTGTATATACATGCATGCTTCAATTACTTAGACAAACTTAGTTTGATATAGCTATTCATGTGTTTTAGGTTTTTGTGTTTTAACAAAACATATTTTTGGAAATAAAGACAAAAAACTATGATATGTATATGTTTCATGTATATTGGATTTCTATCCATATGCAACATGCTTCAAAGTGTTTAAATATCTTGTTTTGTATTTGGATGAGTTTTGGACAAAACGTATTTTCAATTCAAAAATTCAAGTTTTAGAAAATACAATTTTTGGTTTTCAGCAAAATTTCTATAACACAAAAATGGTTCAAAATGTTAATATTTATGTTGAATTTTTCACACAAGTTTGTTTATCAATGTAAAATGATTAAAACTATTTTTGTGTATTTTTAGAGATTTTATGGGAATTTTTAAGACTTTAAAAATCCAGTTTTTCAGTCCCATTTATTGGCTGCCAGGCTCGGCGGTCGACCGTAATGGTCGACCGGACCAGGAGCCGGTCGACCATAGTGGTCGACCGGACGTGCACAAGATTGTGCACGTAACCATGTCAGTCGGCCGGTCGACGACTGAGAGCAACCCACTCTCGGGTTTGCTCCGGTCGACCGGGCGGTCGACGGCCAGAGAGCCGTTGCTCTCTGGTTCAGGGGCCGGTCGATCGGGCGGTCGACCGGTAGCAGCAAACGGTCAAAAATTGACCGTTGGCCGGTCGACCGTAAGGCCATTTCTGACAATTTCTGCTGCCAACGGCTATATTTTTAAAGAGGCTATATAAACCCCATTTGTGACCAGTTTTCACTAAGTATTTTGAGCTAAATTTCTGAGCTTTCTTTGGTGTTTATACAAGTTTTAAAAAGAGTTTCTTTGTGCTAAAAAGATCAATCTTTATTGTTTTAAAGGTGTTTCATTATTTCAAAGAAAAATAGTCTTTGGGATAATCATTCTATATCTTTATGGAGATTTTCCAAGTGATTTTTCTTTGTTTTAAACACTTTGTTTTCCACACTTGAGCTTCATTCTATCCTATCTATAGGGTCTTTGTGTTTGTGGGGAAAAAAGATTGGTTTGTGATCTTTTGATCACCAAGTTGTAAACCCTATTATTGCTTGGCTTTGTGCCTTTCCCTCATAGTGTTGAGGAGGTTGTGCAAGTGGGTTGCATCCCTCAAGTTGTGAGGTGATCCTTGTGTAGCTTTGTGCTTATCCCTCAAGTTGTGAGGTGATTGGTTTGGTTGGCTTGGTGCTTTGCCTCTAGTGAGAGGTTGTGGTTGTAAAGAGAGGAGTTGGGTACTCCTAGTTATTGTATTACCCCAAATCCTCGGTGGAGGTTCCCTATGTGAGAGTCCTTTGTGGACAGCTAGTGGATTTGAAATCCTTCTAGGTGAAGGCGGGGATGTAGAGCTGGGTACTCGAACCTCGAAACAAATCTTTGTGTTTGCGCTTGATCCATTGACTCTCTCTCTCTCTCTCTCTCTCTCTGTATAGTGCCTTGCATCATTTCATATTGATTCATTCACACTTATATGCTGGATTGTTTGAGCGTGCATCCCTTGTTGGTTCCATTAAGTGTAATTGCAATTAGTTTTTAAATTCCGCTTTTAGTTCATTAGATTAGCATTATCACCTTTCACCCCCCTCTAGGTGATTACATATCATGCTCATGTTTGAAAGATATTTAATTTAAGGTATACAAGGCATGGTCGCCCATCCAACCACCCTTTGGTTGGTAGGGTTTTTAAAAATAAGAGTTTGAAAATAATTTAACATGTTTGGAAACTCTACCAATTGAAGAATAACGAAATTAGTTGAAGAAAAAATTTAAAACTAGTACGAAGTCCTTCAAGTAAGGAATAAAAAAAGAATATATATCCAAGAAATATGTATATCACACAATAATTGACACACAAAATCTATAAAGCATAAAAGATTCTCTTGAATTCAAAATCATGAGTAAATAAGATGATGTAGAGTGTAAAAATCATGTAAGAAATATATACATGGAAATAAGATAATTAAGCTCAATAGGAATTCCTTACTGCCAAAAAAAATATATCAAAACTTCAAAAAACTAAACAAGCTTTAAGGTATATGTATGTTTGTCGAAACTAAAAGTGTGTGTGTGTGTGTGTGTGTGTGTGTGTGTGTGTGTGTGTATATATATATATATATATATATATCCTAAACATAAATTTGATCCACAAAAGAATACTGTATGAAAACCAAGTGACTCTAGAATAGACATGTATATCTAATAGTTTTAGACAAAATTAATATATACATGAAGAAAAACACGAAAATATTTACAAAATAGAGAAAACAAGTAATGATGCAAGAATCATCAAAATAAGGTATACAAGTACATGTAATGAGTACAAATGAGCAATGAAGCACCAACACATGATAATCAAGTGTAGCTCACTAATTGTACAAGTATAAAAATAAGTAATCAAAACATGAAGCACAAAAAATATAAACAAACATGATCATTTGGCTAAATGCACGTGCTATTTGAACTAGGATATACATATTAGTTAAACAATAGTGAGAACACAAAATTATGAATCCATATGAATATGGCTGTATCTCAAAGACTATCTATATATATCACAAGTTTGATAGGCATTGCATTTAAACATAATGAGCATGAAAACTAATAAAACTAAAATATTAATATTAATCTATAAACAAAATAAAGAGTTAGAGATAGTTACCAAACCGAGTGAACTAATCTCTATATCTCCAAAATATGGTGGTCCTTCCACCAAGCATCCTTGAAAGTGATGCATCCATAAATATGATCTTTAAGCTCGGAATGCATCCACTATCAAGGCATCAATACCCTCACGTCAAGTGAGAGCACACACCTACATCAAATACAATAGGTGTGAATTTTGATACCCAAACTTTCTTGGATCATTGGGAATTAGCACCTTGTAGGCTATCAAAAAATTACTGAAGACAAAGCCTCAGACGCGAACTTCTCAGACGCAGAGATCGCGTTCCAGCCTCAGACGTGGACCTCGCGTCCTTTGTCAGACGCGGAGGTTGCCAGACACAGCCTCGCGTCCTTTGTCAGACGCGGAAGTCGGTAGACGCGGACCTCGCGTCCTTTGTCAGATGCGGACCTCAGCCAACTCCGCGTTTTAACTCAAATGCAAGTCTGAGCAGCTCCGCGTTCCAATACAGACGCGAGCCTGTGAGCTCCGCGTTTCAACATCAGAGTAAGGTCTGAGTCCAGCGCGAGACTCGCATTTTTGCTATAACTGAGCCACGAACTTGGTCAGTTACACCCCATTTTCTCTCCAAATAATGGGGAATAACTTCCCATTATGAGAGATTTAAGGAGTTGGTTACACCCCTCCCATTATGGAGAGATTTAAGGGGTTGGTTACACCTCAATTCCTCTATAAATAGCTATGAATAACTAGAGAGGGGGAGAACCTGGAGGAAAGGCTCGGGGAGAACCTGGAGGAGAGGTGATCGTACACATATTTTGCATTTTTTTCATTACACTCTTACATTATCGTGTAATAAATCTGCTAATTTTCTTGTCTTAAATATTTATTTTGCAGAAGATAATAATGAAGAGAAAGAGGATTAAACCAAATAAATACCAGTTAAAATCAGATTTAACTGGATCTATTTGGTTAGTTAAGGATAATCCCAGATCTAGTTAGAACAAGGATTGGAGCAAATGTTCAGCTGAAGATCAGAGCAAATCAGACTGGATACAGTTTAGCATTTTAATCATATCTTTTGACACCGAATCTCAAATCTGATGATTCAAGATGATCCAGAAATAAGATTCAAAGGGCTACAACTTTTATGTTGATCACTTGTTCGGATTCTATCATATATTAAGCAATATTCAGCACTCAATACGTCATCAAGCTGCAGAACAGAATTCTGAATAAATCCAGTATGGAGATAAGGGGAAGATTGAAATTCAAAAAATAGCTAACTCTTCCTATCTCCCCACACTCTCCCTTATCATTATTTTTTCTATAAATACCTGTATTCATTGAGAGATGAGGGAGACTAGAGGGCTGAAAAGCTAGAAAAAAAGAAAGTTTTGAGCGTTGTAATGCGAGTTGGAGAGGTCAAGAGCTTTGTAATTAATGCTTATGGAATAAAATTCAGAATTCTTCTTCACAATCTTGCGGCGTTCAGTCTAAGTTTTCTTTAATTTTCTCTTTATTTTTTTCTTTCATATTTTATTTCATGAAGTCATCTATTTTCTTTTATTAACTTCTTTTGTTTTCAGCATCGCTTGGAGGAGGGAGACAACAAGGCGACGACAAGAAATAAGTTCACTAGTACATCTTCCTCTTCCCTTCGTACTAATCTTTTATATTCTTTTTTTTTTATCCTTCTTATTTTGGGCATTCAAATCTTCGCAAAAAGGTTAGTATTTCCTTCTTCTTTTGCTTTCTTCATATTTTTATTTTTCTTTTGCTTTCTTCTACAAGATTATTTATTTATTTAAAAAAACATAATTTCAACCTTCATTCAAGGGATTTCTCAACTAGAATAAGATAAGATTGAGATTTTTAATAACTAAAATTTCAAGAACAAGTCTCTGTGGATTCGATCCTATACTTACCACTACACACTTTGCCAAAAAGATTTTAGTAAGTTTAGGTTTTATAACTTGTACGTGATTCAACAACGATGGAGTTTTTCGTGAATTTTCGAATCGCGAACAGTTATTGGCGCCGTTGCCGGGGATTTGTGAAAATTTTTGGTTTTAAAAAATCAACATCTAATCTTTTTCTAGTTTAATATTAAAAAAAATTAAAAAAAATTAGAAAAAAATATTAAAAAAATTCAGATTTCTTTTTGTTATTTTTCTTTTCATCCCTAAGATTTAATTTCAAATTTTCTTTTGCAGGGATATTGCATGAACAAAAGAAGACTTGCACAACAAGAAGAAGCTTGCTTGCTTATGACATATTGCTTTGCTAAAATAAAAATAAATAAAAACTTGCTTGCTTCAGAGTCGCCGGAAAGGTTAGTATTTTCTAACTCTACCCACGAATCTCTTGTTAGTGGGGTTTTGGAGGTGCTTATTGATTGAATTTTGTGCTGCATTAGTGCATATTTACATAAAAAGATCTTAAGAGCTGTCCCCCCTCACATAAGGTCGGGATTTCATCACCCGTTCCTTGGCTCAAAAATCACAACCGCATATAAGTGTTTTCCCAAGCTTGAACTAATTTAAAATCAATTAGAACTCAGCCACTAGGATTTCGAGCTCATTTAAGTGGAACTATTTTGGGAAGACTCCGGTGAATACTTTCAAGCTCGCGAAAGAGGGCTTTCTTATTTAGAAAGGGTGACATAGCCATTGCGGCGGTGCCTGGCCTGGAAGAAGGACCGAGGAACTTTTCTGTCTAAGAAAGGGTGGCTGAATTTAGTAAGTACCCGGCCTTGGGGAAGAGCCGAATCGCTTGTTTGACGGGTTTAACCGGTAAACCCACTATCCTTCCAACCCAGTTAGGAGCTGTCTAATTAGGGAGAATTCTATTCTCTCAAGATTAGTGAAAAATTGATTACCTTTAAATTAAATTCAAGATAAAAAAAATACTTGATTACAATTGATTGGTTGAGTCATCTTGTGTGTAATCTTATCTAGGATTTAGAAAATCCTTCATCAGGGCAGTACCCTGGTTCATTCGAAAGTGGGTTCATATTAAGGGTCGATTAGAATCCATTATTGTTTCTGACCCTACTGCAACAATGGGTGACACTAATGAAACCAAACAAATGACTTTAAAGGATTATATGTATCCTACAAGGTCCACTCAACCTTCCTGTATCACCTTGCCAGCCCTTATGGCAAATTTCGAGATTAAATCTGGGATGATACAGATGCTTCCAGTCTTTCGGGGATTGACAAATGAGAACCCATATCAACACGTTAGGGAGTTTGAGGATATCTGTGGGACCATGAAGTATCATCAAATGACAGAAGAATCCCTAAAACTTAGGCTATTCCCATTTTCTCTAAAAGAAAAAGCCAAATCTTGGCTTCTTTCTCTCCAACCGGGTTCAATTTCTACTTGGGTAGGATTAGCCGAAGCCTTCTATAGGAAGTTCTATTCTAAGCAGAAAACTGCTACCATACGTCAAGCCCTCAACATCTTCCATCAACTACAAGGGGAGACGTTCTTCACATATTTTGAAAGATTCAAGGATCTTTTACTTGAGTGTCCCCATCACGGATTCGAAAAGATCCGTTTGATTCAAATTCTTTACGAAGGGTTAGACTACTCGAATAAGACCATGATTGAATCCCTTTGCAATGGAACATTCACGAGCAAAACGGCTGATGATGCATGGCAATTCTTTGAAGAGGTAGCATAAAATACTCTAGAATGGGAGCCTGTTAGTGTTGATAATAAGCAATTTACCACTTCAACTGCAACTAACAAGGGTGGTATATATAAAGTCAACCCTAATTTTGAGAGTGATGCCAAATTGACATCAGTAGTACGAAGACTTGAAGCATTAGAATTGAGCAAGGGAGCACAATCTTCAGCTCCCGAACCATCCAAGTCAGTGGTGTCTCCCATTTGTGTCCTTTGTGACAGCCAAGACCACTCAGTTGAACAATGCCCCGGGTTGCCAATTATCAAAACGGAGCAAGCAAATGTACTCAATACATTTCGCAAGCCCAATCCCAATAACAACCCATTTAGTGAAACATACAATCCGGGATGGCAGAATCATCCCAACCTTTCATGGAAGTCTCCTCAAAGACAAGGTTATGGTGGATCATCATTTCAAGGACCATCTTCTAATAATCAATTTCTCAAGGGAAATCAATTCAGCACAACACCATCTGTTCCTCCATATGTCCCTCCCAATCAAAGAAAACCATCTTTAGAGGACACTCTCCAACAATTCATGCAGAGCCAACTAATAACTAATCAAACTCAAGCCCAAATGTGTCACAATCAGGATCAAACGATAGCCAGGCTCGAGGTTCAGATAGAACAGTTAGCTGCAACTGTTAGGGAGAGAGAGAGAAAGGATATTTTCCTAGTCAAACTGTGCCCAATCCGAGAGGACAACCTGCTCCTCAAAATACTCCAACAGGCCAATTTGAAATTAGTTCTAATTCAAACCGTCAAGTCCAATCCATCCACACTTTACGGTCAGGAAAGAGAGTGGACAACCAAGTCCAAGATCCACCAAACAATCCTAATATTGTAAAAGAAAAAAAGGAACCAAAGGAGTCAACAAAGAAAGATGATCAAGTTATTGTTGACAATCAAGATAAATCTTTTGTGCCCAAAGCCCCATTTCCTCAGCGTCTTCAACCAACTAGGAAGAAAAATCACTGCGAGAGAATTTTGGAAGTTTTCAAAAACGTTCAAATCAATATTCCATTCTTGGATGCCATTAATCAGATACCTTCATATGCTAAATTTCTAAAAGACCTAACCACGGTCAAGAGAAAAAGTTCTGTGCCTCGTGAAGCTGCATTTGCTACACAAGCATCATGTCTCATCCAACAACCCATTGCACCCAAATATGAGGATCCAGGGAGTCCAACTATTTCTATTAGGATAGGAGATCAGGTTATGGATCGGTGTCTACTAGATTTAGGGGTAAGTGTAAACCTTTTACCCTATTCTGTGTACAAACAATTAGGTTTAGGGGAGTTACAACCCACTAACCTTACATTGCTTCTAGCAGATAGGTCAGTTAAGGTCCCCAAGGGAATTATTGAGGATGTTATTTTGAAGGTCGATGAATTCTATTTTCCTGCTGACTTTGTGGTCTTAGACACTGAACCAGTTAGAGATCCAAGCAATCACTCCCCTGTGATTTTAGGGAGACCATTCCTTGCTACTGCTGATGTTGTTATTAGATGTAGGAATGGAGTCATGACCTTATCATTTAGGAATATGACAGTTGAGCTAAACGTTTTCCATACTAGTTCCCAACCACATGTAATGGACGATCATGAGGAGATCAACATGATTGATGTGTCGGTCAATCACACCTTTGAAGAATCTTGCTATGAAGACCCCTTGGAGAAATGCTTGGCCCATTTTGGAATGAATTTTGATATTGAGGAGTCTATAGAAGAGGTGAATGCATTGTTAGATTATGTCCCCATCATGGACACCAACCTATGGAGACCTAAGGTAGAACTCTCACCACTGTCAACATCTGTTCCTATTCCATCAATCGTTGAGCCTCCCAAGTTGGAGCTCAAACTTTTACCTGACACATTGAAGTATGCTTTCCTAGGTAAGTCAAAAACCTTACCTGTAATCATATCCTCTCATTTAGATAAGGACCAAGAAGAAAAGTTGCTAGATGTTCTTGAGGAACATAAGGAAGCCATAGGATGGACCATAGCAGACATCAAGGGAATTAGCCCCTCTGTGGTAATGCACCAAATTCATCTTGAAGAGAATGCCAAGACCTCGAGAGAACCACAGAGGCATTTAAACCCTGTTTTGAAAGAGGTGGTGAGAGCGGAGATAATAAAATTATTAGATGCGGGTATCATTTACCCTATCTCTGACAGTCAGTGGGTTAGTCCAATACAAGTTGTACCCAAAAAGTCCGGAGTCACAGTTGTTACTAATGAGAACAATGAGTTGGTTCCAACTCGTGTTCAAACTGGTTGGCGAGTGTGCATAGACTATAGAAAACTCAACTCCATGACTAGGAAAGATCATTTTCCTCTGCCTTTCATTGACCAAATGTTAGAACGTATCGCCGGTCACGCATACTATTCCTTTCTCGATGGTTATTCAGGATATAACCAAATCCACATTGCTCGTGAGGACCAAGAGAAAACGACATTCACATGTCCGTTTGGCACATTTGCATATCGTCGCATGCCCTTTGGGCTATGCAATGCACCGGCTACTTTTCAGCGGTGTATGTTGAGCATCTTTTCAGATATGGTTGAGCGATTTCTAGAGGTTTTCATGGATGACTTCTCTGTCTTTGGGTCTACTTTTGATGAGGGTTTATATCATCTATCATTGGTATTGATAAGATGCAAGGAGAAGAACCTAGTTCTTAATTGGGAAAAATGCTATTTCATGGTGAAATCCGGGATTGTCTTAGGACACATTGTTTCTGATAGAGGTATAAAGGTTGATAAAGGTAAGGTAGAGCTAATCACCAAATTACCACCTCCTAGAACTGTTCGGGAGGTGCGATCTTTCCTAGGCCATGTTGGCTTTTACCGCCGCTTTATCAAAGATTTTTCCAAAATCTCCAAACCTCTTTGTGATCTTCTAGCAAAGGATGCTCCTTTTGAGTCCACCCCTTCTTGTTTGGAAGCCTTTGAAAGGCTAAAGACCGAGTTAACCACGGCACCCATCATCCGACCACCTGATTGGAATCTCCCATTTGAGGTGATGTGTGACGCTTCTGACTATGCTATAGGGGTTGTCCTAGGACAACGAGTGGATAAACTTCCTCATGTCATTTGCTATGCCAGTAAGACTCTTAACGATGCCCAACTGAACTATTCTACCACTGAAAAAGAGTTGTTGGCAGTCATTTTCGCTCTTGACAAATTCCGTCCATACCTTATAGGTTCTAAGGTCCTAATCTACACCGATCATGCAGCTTTAAAGTACCTTCTCATGAAAAAAGATGCTAAAGCCCGTTTAATCTGTTGGATCTTACTCCTACAGGAATTCGACTTATAAATTCATGATAAAAAGGGAGCTGAGAATGTTGTAGCAGATCATTTGTCTAGGATTGTGGTCGAATCTGTGTCCGACTCACTACCTGTCCTTGAGACATTTCCTGATGAGCAGTTAATGTACGTCTCCTCTTCAATTGTTCCGTGGTATGCTGACATTGTGAATTATCTTGTCACGGAACAGATGCCCAATTCATGGACCAAACAAGAACGATTGCGTTTCTTAGCTAAGATCAAATGGTTCTTCTGGGATGAACCATACTTGTTCAAGTACTGTCCCGATCAGATCATTCGACGCTGCATTCCTGACTCAGAATTTAGGAGCATCCTTTCATTTTGCCATGACCAAGCCTGTGGAGGTCATTTTAGTGGAAAGAAAACTGCTGCAAAAATTTTGCAATGTGATTTTTATTGGCCCACTCTATTCCATGACGCTCATGTCTATTGTCAATCATGTGATCATTGTCAACGATTAGGGAAGATTGCACGCCGGAATGAAATGCCATTAAACCCGATCTTAGTTGTCGAAATCTTTGATGTTTGGGGCATTGACTTCATGGGTCCCTTTCCGATATCCCATGGATACCAATATATCCTTGTAGCAGTTGACTACGTCTCTAAATGGATAGAGGAGGTAGCATGTAAAACTAATGACCACAAAGTTGTGGTAAACTTCTTGAAAGAGAATGTATTCTCTCGTTTTGGCTTTCCTCGTGCAATCATCAGCGATGGTGGAAAACATTTCTGCAATCGTACATTTGAAGCCTTAATGAGAAAATATTGCATCAATCATAGAGTAGCCACCCCTTACCACCCACAGACTAGTGGCCAAGTAGAAGTTTCCAATCGAGCCATCAAGACCATTCTAGAGAAAACTGTGAACACTACTAGAAAAGATTGGTCTTTTCGCCTGACTGATGCCTTATGGGCATATAGAACTGCATTCAAAACTCCTATTGGAATGTCTCCATATAGGTTAGTTTATGGCAAGGCTTGCAATCTTCCTATCGAGTTAGAACATAAAGCATACTGGGCAATCAAACGACTAAATTTTGATCTAGATAAGGCAGGAGAATCTAGGAAACTTCAACTTGATGAGCTTGAAGAGATAAGGAATGATGCATATGATTGTTCAAAACGGAACAAGGATCGTATGAAGATTATGCATGATAGGATCATAACTCGGAAGGAATTTCAACCAGGACAAAAAGTCTTGCTGTACAATTCCCGTCTACATCTCTTTCCGGGAAAACTGAAATCTCGTTGGACCGGTCCATACATTGTTCATAAGGTACATTCACATGGTGCAGTTGAGGTCCACAATACCACGGATGGTACCACTTTTCTAGTAAATGGCCATCGTTTAAAACCATACCGTGAGTATCTGAGCCCTAAAGTGGAGGAAATCCTTCTGAAAGATCCTGTTTATCAGGATTGATCTCTATATATATTAGGGATCCATTTATGTATTATAGTTTTTGTATTTTTTTCTCTTAACTAGACAATGATGAATGACATCCACTCGTCCTCATCAGGTACTATCTACCCTTCACATTCTTACATTTGTAGCATGCTATACATTCATTCATACATTGAGGACAATGCATGAGATAAGTGTGGGGGAGGGGTAACATATGTTTTCTTTTAAGTTTTCTGAAAAAGAAAAAAAATAAAAAATAATA
This sequence comes from Agave tequilana, assembly GCA_038442645.1. NCBI lineage: Eukaryota > Viridiplantae > Streptophyta > Magnoliopsida > Asparagales > Asparagaceae > Agave > Agave tequilana. Next base: position 37,784 of record JAVJIF010025620.1, on the reverse strand, counting down.
AGGATTAAGAAAAAAATATATATAAAAAAAATTTTGTAAAAAAAAAAAACTTTTTGAATAGAAAAATAATACTTTGACTTATTTTTGCAAGAAATTAAGTTAATTTTAAGGAATAAGAGAACCATAATTAGGATTTCTTATACTTGGTTGAAATAAGAATATTTGTTTAATTTCTAGGGATAGGAAGAAAAAATTGAAAAAGTAATCCAGTCTTGATTTTTACATTGATAAAATATGCTCTTGTATATACTTACATACTTAGGGTTCAAAAATAAAGATTCTTATGCCTTATTAAAAAAAAAGAAAAAAGAAAAAAAATATATCTATGAAAGATGAACAAATCTAATTATTGATTAGCTAGGTGCTTTGGCCTAAGTAAGCCTTGGTATTTATGCGAAAGATGATTAGATAAGTTTGAAAAAAATATATATTATATAATAAGAATCCTCTGATTAAGCTAGATTTTTGTGCCTCATAATGCATGATTATTCACGCCTAAAAGGGGTTCAAATAATAAAATCCTTAGTTTTGTGGCCTTGTTTGCTCGAGTCCTTAAGTCCTTGGGGTGTTTTCTCACCTGGTGCCCTAAAATCGTCTGGTTTGGGAGTCACCGACTAAGGCTCGTTATATGGGCAAATTAGAAAGCCTAATAGAGCTAAGGGATATTATCGCCATAAATTAAAAAAAAAAAGAAGAAAAAAAAGAGAAGAAAGGAAAATAATAAGGCATAAGAGTTAGAGTTGAAGAACCCTTAGTCAAAATATTTCACAAGGTTCATATGACTTAGGGTAAAATAATAGACTAGATGAGAATTCAATTTTATTCCTTACCTTAAAAGATAACAAATATTTGAATAGAGGCTAAGTCTAGGAATGAATAATTCGATACTCTTATAACTTACAAGTTCCTTAATACTTGTAAAAACACTTCAAATATTTTCTCCTCTTTTCAAAATGTATTTTCAAAAAAAAATACTAATAAAACTATCTCTTTTATTTATGGATTTTGTGGGTGTAATCCACTGAAAACCCTCAGGAGACTACAACTCCTCCTCTAGGGGAAACCTAGAGGTTTAACGGCTTGTTGCACTAGCTCAGTGCAATCGCGTGACCTGCGAAAGTGGTCTAATAATCTTTGGTTTAGTTTTGTTGTTTTGCTCGAGGACGAGCAAAAGATAGGTGTGGGGGTGTGATCGTACACATATTTTGCATTCTTTTCATTACACTCTTACATTTATCGTGTAATAAATCTGCTAATTTCCTTGTCTTAAATATTTATTTTGCAGAAGATAATAATGAAGAGAAAGAGGATTAAACCAAATAAATACCATTTAAAATCAGATTTAACTGGATCTATTTGGTTAGTTAAGGATAATCCCAGATCTAGTTAGAACAATGATTGGAGCAAATGTTCAGCTGAAGATCAGAGCAAATCAGACTGGATACAGTTTAGCATTTTAATCATATCTTTTGACACCGAATCTCAAATCTGATGATTCAAGATGATCCAGAAATAAGATTCAAAGGGCTACAACTTTTATGTTGATCACTTGTTCGGATTCTATCATCTATTAAGAAATATTCAGCACTCAATACGTCATCAAGCTGCAGAACAGAATTCTGGATAAATCCAGTATGGAGATAAGGGGAAGATTGAAATTCAAAAAAATAGCTAACTCTTCCTATCTCCCCACACTCTCCCTTATCATTATTTTTTCTATAAATACTTGTATTCATTGAGAGATGAGGGAGACTAGAGGGCTGAAAAGCTAGAAAAAAAGAAAGTTTTGAGCGTTGTAATGCGAGTTGGAGAGGTCAAGAGCTTTGTAATTAATGCTTATGGAATAAAATTCAGAATTCTTCTTCACAATCTTGCGGCGTTCAGTCTAAGTTTTCTTTAATTTTCTCTTTATTTTTTTTCTTTCATATTTTATTTCATGAAGTCATCTATTTTCTTTTATTAACTTCTTTTGTTTTCAGCATCGCTTGGAGGAGGGAGACAACAAGGCGACGACAAGAAATAAGTTCACTAGTTCATCTTCCTCTTCCCTTCGTACCAATCTTTTAATTTCTTTTTTTTTTCTCCTTCTTATTTTGGGCATTCAAATCTTCGCAAAAAGGTTAGTATTTCCTTCTTCTTTTGCTTTCTTCATATTTTTATTTTTCTTTTGCTTTCTTATACAAGATTATTTATTTATTTATTTATTTAAAAAAACATAATTTCAACCTTCATTCAAGGGATTTCTCAACTAGAATAAGATAAGATTGAGATTTTTAATAACTAAAATTTCAAGAACAAGTCTCTGTAGATTCGATCCTATACTTACCACTACACACTTTGCCAAAAAGATTTTAGTAAGTTTAGGTTTTATAACTTGTACGTGATTCAACAACGATGGAGTTTTTCGTGAATTTTGAATCGCGAACAAGAGGCTCTAGAAGGGGATCTCTAAAAAAAAGGACTGACGATGAGAGTCCTGGTGGAGGAATCCAAGAAGCCATAGGCAAGGGGAAGAGCTGCCTCAGCAGAGTTCGGCCTCGAAGCTCTTGTAGCCTGGGAAGAGTTCAACTCTTTCTGTTAACTTGTTGAGTTCAAATTCTTTAAATCTCTTTGAGATTCCATTACTGATAGGAGCTGTGCTACTCCACCAGTAGATCAAAAGAGAGGATCCACAAGAGAAACTTGACGTTCGACCGGTCAACGGAGAACAAGACTCACTCTCCACCGCCACGTGAAGAACCAGCTTTAAATAAAGAGGAGAATCTATCAAAAGATTTTCTCTCTTTTGTAATCAGATTGTATCCGTTGTAATCTTCTATTCAATTAAAAGAATTTTGCAATTGTGATTTTTCCGACGCGTACAAAAGATGGCGACTCCGCTAGGGACTGTGATTTTTCTTAACCAACGAGAAAGTGGTGGCGCAAGCTGACGTCAAGATTTTTGGATTTACAGTCGAATCGCTTGTGATCGAATATGACTAAGAGAAGTTGAACTCCCCCAAAGCTTCAGGAGTCTCCCGTGGAGACAACGTGGTCAGCCCCAACGTTTCTTCAGAGACCCGCGTCATGACCCACGGTCAAGATGGCAATAGAGACCAATCTCCCCTCCATCCTTTTATCACGGCACTTCCAGTTCCGGATGCCCGGGGTTCTCAACAACCTCTGCGACTCAATCAAAATGCCGAGTGACTATGAAGGCGTTGCACTCATCGTCAGTAGACAAGAGTTGTTGCAACAGCATATGTGGCCCGCATCAATGTCTCCTACAAGACCCGCGAGGTCAATGATGATGAAGGCAAATCTCGCCGCAAAACTCCTCCTAAGGCTCAGCAAACTCAATTGTAGGGGGTTCGCATCAACTCCTGCGAGCCAAACGGATTGCTGATCGTCGACAAAGACGTCAAGTTCACCATCAGCAAACAAAGCTCGCTTTTACCCCCGCGTTTCGGCACCAAACGTGAAGTTTGCTTTCAGCCCCGCATTTTTGCAATAAAACGTGATGCTCGCGTTCACGAGCTGCGCGTTTCAGCGCCAAAACGTGAAGTTCGCGTCCAACCTCAAGCTGTGCCAAAACGTGAGAATGCGCGACCCACGTTCAGCCTAAGGCCGCGCCAGGACATGACCTTAGCGTTTCATTTTTAAAATGTGAGAGTCGCTGACAGTGAAAGGATGACCTTCGCGTTTTTATTTAGAAGCGCAAGACATGCATTCAGCAGGAGGCTGCGCCAGAATGAGATCATCGCGTTTCATTTCAAAAATGTGAGGTTCGCGTTCAGCCCCAAGAGGCCATGTTCAAGTATGAACTGAGAAGCTCTCATCCTATGGGTTCGAGGTGCCATTGCGAGCAGTTCATCTCGGTGGTGCTCTTTGATTGTCACTACAACTTTCAGATGACTGAGTCATCAGTTTTTAGCCTGTAAGACTTCAAACTTAACTCCGCCAAGAGACGCGGACTTCGCGTTCCAATGTCAGACGCGGAGGTCCCCAGACGCAGACCTCGCGTCCTTTTTCAGTCAAATGCGGAGGTCGCCAGACGCGGACCTCGCGTTCCAATGTCAGACGCGGAGGTCGCCAGACGCAGACCTTGCGTCCTTTCTCAATCAAACACAAAAGTCACCAGACGCGGACCTTACGTCCTTTCTCCGACGTGGAAACACGAGCCTAAGTCGAAGGTTTGCTAAAAACCTTGAGGGACTTGGTCCCATCCTCTCCTCAAAATCTCTTACCAATTCTCATCCACAGAATGGTAGGGCCACAAAAATACTTGTGTTCATCTCCCTAATGAAATGAACTGAGATTTGTCATGTTAACAATAAACCTCTGACAAACCAGATTTTTCAATCCCCAGTGAATTCTGTCAAGTTAATATTACACCTCTGACAATTCATTTTATTTTCCACCAAAATCCCCTACCAATTCTCTTCCATAGAGTGGTAGGTCCGCAAATACAATCATTGTCAAGTTTAATATAAAACCTCTGACAATGGAAAGTTTCAATACTCCCCAGCGAGTACATGTTTCACTTGTCGCTCCTCTACATGGAGTCATAAATCAACCAAATTGTCAAGTTAATAATACACCTCTGACATTTCAAACTCCACTTGTCAATTCTCATCAATAGAAAGATAAGTCCTCAAAATTGCTCATATCGCAAACCAACTACTGTCATGTTAATATTACACCTCTGACAAACTACTGTTATGTTGCTCTGACAGTTACTCTTCCTCAGGCTTTCATATCGAAGCTGAGACGAGCGATACTAAGTTTAACATCACACCTCTAGCATCCAATTCATTGTTAAGTTCAACAATACACTTATGACAATGACTTTTCCTTGAACTTTCGTATCGGAGTCGAGATGACCAATGTTAAGTTTAACATCACACCTCTAACATTACCTCCACTGTTAAGTTTAACACCACCTAGATAGTGATATCTTCAGTCTCCCCAATGAAGCTGAAGTTCTTATAGAGCTAAGTTAACAGTACACCTCTAGCTCACATCCTTATCAAGTTAATATCACACCTCTAACAAGATTCAATCTGATCTGTTAAGTTAATATCACACCTCTAACGGTAAAGAAATATTTAGATCCCCGACGGGTCTAGTCTTACTTGTCATTCTTTTCAATAGAATGACAGGTCCACTTAAATTGCTTAAATCTCAAAATCCCATTATTGTTATGTTAAACATTACACCTCTAAGAGTAAATCTTTATTTTCTAGGGAAATTAATATTTGTCATGTTAACAGTCACCTTTGTTAACTCATTCCCTAAAATTCCCTCCAAAATCCCTTACCAATTCCCATCCATGGAATGGTAGGACCACAAAAAGCCTGTGACTTTTTTTCCAGCAAAAAAATTACAGATCAAACTTGTCATGTTAACATTACACTTCTGACAGTAAGGCTTTGATGTTTCCCGGGGGTAAAATTTTAGCTTGTCAATTCTCTTTAATAGAATGACAAGTCCACTCAAAATATTGTTATGTTCAAAATCACATCTCTAATAATAGACAAATCCCGATCAAGTTAACATCACACCTCTGACCAAACTGCTCAAATCGCAAGACAAATCTCAGTCAAGTTAACATCACACCTCTGATCAAAATTTTAACTTGTCAGTCCTCTTCAATAAGATGGTGAGTCCACCAAACTGCGCAAATCACAGAATCTCTCGGTCAAGTTATTACTACACTTCTGACCAAAATTGCTCATATCGCAAAATCAATCGCTGTTAAGTTAACATTACACCTATGACAGTGATCTCCTCGATTTTCTCAGTGAAAACGAGATCTTTCAATACTAAGTTAAACATCACACCTCTAGCATACATTTTATTGTTAAGTTAACATTAAACCTCTAATAGTGATTTTCCTCAATTTCCCCAATGGAATAAATTACAAGTCGAACCTGTCATGTTAACATTACACTTCTGACAGTACAGCTTTGATGTTTCCCCAGGGTAAAATTTCAACTTGTCAATTCTCTTCAATAGAATGACAAGTCCACTCAAAATACTATTATGTTCAAAATCACACCTCTAACAGCGGTCAAGTTAACATCACACCTCTGACCAAAATTTCAATTTGTCAGTCTTTTTCAATAGGATGGCGAGTCCACCAAACTGCGCAAATCGCAGAATATCTCGATCACGTTAACATCACACCTCTGACCAAATTTTCTCAAATTGCAAACCCAAACCCGTTACGTTAACATTACACCTCTGACGGTAAAAATCTTCATGGATCTTCAACAAATCCAATCCCACTTGTCATTCTACTTGTCATTATTCCCAATAGAATGACAAGTCCACTCAAAATACTGTTATGTTCAAAATCACACCTCTAACAGTAGACAAATCCCGGTCAAGTTAACATCACACCTCTGACCAAACTGCTCAAATCGCAAGACAAATCTTGGTGAAGTTAACATCTTCAACTTGTCAGTCCTTTTCAATAGGATGGCAAGTCCACCAAACTGCGCAAATCGCAGAATATCCCGGTCACGTTAACATCACACCTCTGACCTAATTTGCTCAAATTGCAAACCCAAACCCGTTACGTTAATATTACACCTCTGACGGTAAAAATCTTCATGGATCTTCAACAAATCCAATCCCACTTGTCATTCTCCCCAATAGAATGACAGGTCCCCTTAAGTTGCGTAGATTGCAAAATCAACGCTGTTATGTTAATACCACACCTCTAACAGTAACTTTCATTTCATTCATTTCCACCAGAGTACTAGTCATGTTAATACTAAACCTCTGACGATAGACTCTGGCATAATTCCCAACGGATCAAACTCTACTTGTTATTCTCATCAATAGAATAACAAGTCCACTAAACTTGTTCAAAACACAAGTCTAGATCTCACTGTCAAGTTAACATCACACCTCTGACGTAACCTTCTAAAATCCCCCTAGTAGAGTTATTTAATTTGCCAAATTAATATCACACCTCTGGCAATTAAAACTCTTTCAAAGAAGCTTTAAGCATGAACTTCGTGTCTCAAGTACAGAGCCATGTCTCAATGAACTTAAGAGTTACATCTCAAAAGCAAGTAAAGGCTGTGTCTCTACAGAAATTGAGAGTCACGTCTCTACAACAATTGAGAGTCGCATCTCAACTTTGGTGAAGTTCGCGTCTCTATTTGATCGGTGTGCCAGAACCGCATCTGTGAGAGCTGCGTCCTCTCTTCCCCCCAATACAAAAGTATGTCTCTGCTACTACAATCAGTTCAATAATACACTGGCAAAGGCAATTGACAACTCCACCGGTTCAACAGTACACCGACAATCAAATTACAATGATCTTTCTTAGAGGCTTCAAATAGTTCAATAGTACACTCACGAAGATAAGAATCCAGAAAGATCAAGCATGAGACTGCCTCTCAGAAGAATGCCAGTCTGATTACAGGAAGTCCCGATTCAACTGAAGTTCAAAGTATTTCGAAATCCATCTCAGTCAACCATGGAGTTTCGAAAACTTTGGAGGGGGTTCTGTAGGCTATCAAAAAATTACTGAAGACAAAACCTTAGACGCGAACCTCCCAGATGCGGAGATCGCGTTCTAGCCTCAGACGCGGACCTCGCGTCCTTTGTCAGACGTGGAGGTTGCCAGACGTGGACCTCGCGTCCTTTGTCAAACGCGGAGGTCGCCAGACGCGGACCTCACGTCCTTTGTCAGATGCGGACCTCAGCCAACTCCGCGTTTCAACTCAAACACAAGTCTGAGCAGCTCCGCGTTCTAACACAGACCCGAGCCTGTGAGCTCCGCGTCTCAACATCAGAGTGAAGTTTGCGTCCAGCGTGAGACCCGCATTTTTGCTATAACTGAGCCATGAACTTGGTCAGTTACACCCCGTTTTCTCTCCACATAATGGGGAATAACTTCCCATTATGGAGAGATTTAAGGAGTTGGTTACTCCCCTCCCATTATGGAGAGATTTATGGGGTTGGTTACACCTCAATTCCTCTATAAATAGCTATGAATAGCTAGAGAGGGGGGAACTGGAGGAAAGTCTCGGGGAGAACCTGGAGGAGAGGCTCTGGAAGGGGACCTCTAAAAAAAAAGGACTGACGATGAGAGTCCTGGTGGAAGAATCCAAGAAGCCATAGGCAAGGGGAAGAGCTACCTCAGCAGAGTTCGGCCTCGAAGCTCTTTGATTGAACTTTTTCCTGCACACAAAATAAAGATTTTAGATTAAGAATTAAAGGTGTGCGAGGTGCTCAATACTATCCGCTGTAGCAATGGCTATGCGGGTCGTGATCTTCAGGGAGGGACTAGCGATGGAAGCTTTGTCAATAAGTTATCTCTTTTTTATTTATTTTCATTATTTACAATGGTATTTACAATGAGAAGGTGAAAGAAATTGGAGAGAGGTGAAGATGGTGATCTACACTAAAATTACAAAGAAAGAAAGAAAAACTAAAAACACATACCTACCTCTTCTGCCCTACTTACCTTTAATCCTTTTGCGACGACTTACCTTGCTTTGGAAGGCGTTCAAGTATGGCGTATAGGATCTTCTACCTTTGCGATCTACACTACGAAAAGAAAAGACTAGCAAGAGAAGGCTTGTTCATCTCCATAGGCCATCAAGGGCACTTCTTCGGCTAGGCAGTCTCGAAGTGATCGGTTCTCACGATTTGCAAGTCATCAGAGAGAGAAACAATGAAACGGGAATAGAAGAATAGAACAAGGATAGAAGAACATAAATAAAAAAGAATAAAAGAACACATGAATAGACAAGAATAAAAGAACACAAACAAACCTCGAGTTGATTCAATTAACAATAGAAGAAAAGTTGGCTTACACCGATGTCACCTCAGTACAAGCATAGACTCCTTCCTCCATGAAAGAATCCTCTCCTCTCAGTTACAAAAATTACAAAACGAAAATAAAATCTAACCTAAACTACAACTAGCCTAAAAGAAACCCTAGAATTTTGCTCTGTATTTTCTGTACACCCTTTCTGTTGCGTCTGCAGGGGTATTTATAGGTGCAGAAGGAGGTAGAGTCCAGATCGAAGTCCTCCACGAAATCTGTTCCCTGGACTCATCTTGTTTGCAGCGGAAACACGGCTTTGGCCACGTTTTCGCGGCCATGTGGTGTTGGTTGGCCACGCGCTTTCGCGCGTGGCCTCCTCTGGTCCGTTCATCTGGGCGTATGCTTCTGGAAGCTGGATCCTGCCTCTTTATTTTGGGATTTCGAGATAACTTGGGAAGCAAGTTACCTAGATCCCAAATCTTTTATCCACGAATTTGTTATCCTTCTTTGGCTTTTATTCTCATCCTGCAAGTGTTTAGGGTTGAATAGAAGTCTATCCTTCCCTCTTCTTTTAGTATTTGCAACTTTTGCCCTTGGTATTTGCAATTTTGACATTTGATAATTGCAACTCTTGCATTGGGCTTTAAACATGGGCTTTTGGGCTTCTTTTAAGGCTTTATTGCTTTATTTTTATTTCTCAAGGCCTGCACACAATAAATAATAAAATATTAGTAAATGTGCAGAATTATATGAATAAATATGAAAATGTGATGGTAAATGTAACGATAAAAATGCACTTTTCACTACCAATCACTCTTATAGCCTGGGAAGAGTTCAACTCTTTCTGTTAACTTGTTGAGTTCAAGTTCTTTAAATCTCTTTGAGATTCCATTACTGATAGGAGCTGTGCTACTCCACCAGTAGATCCAAAGAGAGGATCCACAAGAGAAACTTGACGTTCGGCCGGTCAACAGAGAATAAGACTCACTCTCCATCGCCACGTGAAGAACCCAACTTTAAGTAAAGAGGAGAATCAATCAAAAGATTTCCTTTCTTTTGTAATCGGATTGCATCCGTTGTAATCTTCTATTCAATTAAAAGAATTTTGTAATTGTGATTTTTCTGACGCGTACACACCTTTCCTAATCCAAACAAATTTATTTGCAAATTTTGAATTATGTATTCTATCATAACAAAATTTTGCAAGGTGGCACGTACGTCCACAATGTGTACAAGTGTACACATGAGCATACATATAATCATGTCTGTAAGCATGATGAGCATGTGTATGCTGTGAATTGTGTCCATAGATATGAGGAGCATGTTTCTTGCAAAATATGGATTCCAACAGTGTATGGTTCATGGCACAATGGCTCAAAGTGGAGCCCAAACAATCTACACTCTTCTTCAAAATATAAATATCATTTTCAATGATTGAAGAAGAAGTGGAGCATGCAACATGTTTCTCACTAGTAGATGGAGCATGACAAACATGAGAAGAGCAATCATTTTTTAAAGAAATATTTTCCTTTGAATAAATTCAATTCTTTTAAAATCAAAGCAATTTTGTTTCTCAAAGAATCATTTTCTTATAAAACGAATTCAAGTTTTGAAGATAAAATCTCATTTTTCTTCAAAACAACATCAAAATTATTTTTATTCTCTAGAAATTCATTTTCTTTCAAGGCAAAGTCAAGTTGGGATTTCAATGAGTCCCTTTCATTTGAAACCTCAACCTTCTCTTGTAAAATCATATCAAGTTTAGAAAACAAATTTTAATTTTCCTTTTTTAATTCAAAACTTTTCTTTTTCAAAAATTTATATTTATTTAACAAGTTTTCACAGAAAAGAGAAAGCTCTTCATTTAAGGCATGGGCATCCATACTATCATGATCATCATTAGAAGAGTTAGCACTATCATCTAGATGAGTATCCGAATGTACTTCAAGGGAGTCATTCCCTTGGACCATATAGCAAGCTTCATCGGACTCATTTCCACTAGATTCCTTCTCTATATTGTTTGTCATTTGTTGCTCCAGAGAGGTCAATGAGTTCCAGACTGGAAAAGCGGAATCACAATGAGAAATCAAAGAAAATTATTCTTTTCTTAGAGTGTTCATTAATGCATTTATGGCTTGTGCATTAGCTCCTAGATACTTGTCATTACCAACATATGATATCTTGGTAGTGGCAAGATAGACATGCAATCCTAGGGATTTTAAATAAGCACTCATCTTAAACTTTCACATATCGATGTTGAAAATATCATACATGGGAGGGCCAAGAAAATTCATGAGCATATAAACTATATGTGTGCAATGTAATGCTAGATTAGCAATCCAAGGATCTCACTCCTAGGTGGTTAAACCGAATATCAAGAGTAAAGGCTCTAATACCAATTGAAAGTGTACCTAGAGGGGGGTGAATATGTGTACTTGCTAATCTAGGACAAAAGATGCAAAATTTTAAACTTAATTACAAACACACTATATGTAACCAAGAGTTAGCCCGAATTTCCCGTGAATGTCTCTGAAACTACTCCTCTAGATTCCTCTAGATTAAGAGTTGAGGTGCTTTAATAAGCTCTATTGGTTGAACACAAGTGTGGGCACAAACAAACAACATCTAGCATATGAATAAGAACAATGTAAAGCAATGCAAGATATAAGAGAGATAGAGTTGAGAGATAGTGGATCAAACGCAAACACCAAGATATGTTTCGAGGTTCGAGCCACTGCTCTACGTCCCCACCTTCACACAGGAGAATTTCACTATGTCTACACAGGACCTTCTACAAAGGGATCTCCATCGAGGAATTACAATTCAACACCAGGAGTACACAACTCCTCTCTCTAACACAAAATCTCTTCACAAGAGGTGGGCACTAAGCCAAGCCCAAAGTAAAGAAAAATACACTTGGTGATCACAAAGATCACAAACTCTCTCTTGGTGATCTCAAGGGATCACAAATAATTTTCTTACAAAAATAAGATCCTAAAGATAATATTAGAATTGATTGGCTCAAGTATGTGAGAAGTCAAAGTGTTTGAAAATTAAACAACAAAAAATATACTTGGGAAAAACTTCTTGATGAATGTATAAATTGAAGAACAAAATAGAATTCCCAAAGACTTGATTTTCTTTGATTTTTCAAAACTTTGAATACAAATAAAGATAAGAGAATTTTTGGCATAAAAACTTCTTTTTAAAACTTGCTGAAAACACTTAAGAAGATTGAAAAAATTGCTATTGAAAATCCTGGTGAAAACAGCCCTCAAGGACCCATATTTATAGGGTCTTGAAAATATAGTCGTTAGGGTCAAAACAGATCCAAAATGACCTGTCGGTCGATTGCCCAGTCGACCGACCAACGGTTAGATTTCTGACCGTTGGGACTGTCGATCGACCGGCCGGTCAACCGCCCCAAGGTAATTTTCCTGTCGGTCAACTGTCCGGTCGACCGGAGCCAAAACTAGAGAGTGAACTCTCTAGTCAGTCGACTGCACGGTCGACCAGCCCAATGGCCAGAGCCTTGTGCACGTCTTGTACACATCGGTCGACCACCCGGTCGACCGATCGGTCGACTGCCAGTGGTCTCATGCTGGGTTTTAGGGTTTGAAGCCTTCATCTTTTAAATACCCATAAAATCCCATAAAATCACATAAGATCCACAAAAGTAAGTCCATGTAAGCACTTGAAATAGAAATATGTTTGATCAAAGATCAACCCATATTACAAACAATTTAAACTATTTTTGAGGCATTAGAAATTAAGCTTTTAGTCAATATGAAACATAGATGTAAATGGATGAAATCCAATATACATATAAACTATGTAAAACTTTTTTTGATTCTATCTATTCATGAAAACGAAAGATATGTTCTTGAAATCCAAAATGGTTAAACCAAAACTAAAAACTATTTTAACTTGTGTGTGTGTGAACTTGAGCATATCAAAACTAAGCTACCTTTACACAAGATCTAAACTAAAACAAAACTAAATGAACCGAGCTCTTCTTGTAGTCTTCTTCTCCAAGATGACTCGATCCAAACACGATCCATGAGCTTGATTCCATCCGAGTACTAGATGTGATCTTGACACGCGAGCTCTTAAATCTGCATGAAGCTGGCTTTGAATCCTTTGTTCAAGCTAAACACCTACTAAGATATTGATCAATATCTGAAACTTATTAAATACGAGATCATTAGCAAACTAACTTTCATAAGTTATCATCAAAATCACGATGAAAGGCCTCTGGGTCAACACAACAAGCCATTAAACTTTTAGGTTACCCCTAAAGGACGAGTTTTGTCTCATGAGAATTTTCAATAGATTGCACCCACAAAATCCATAAAGAAAGAAAAACAAAGAGTTAGTATTTTTGAAAACACATTTTGAAGGAAAAAAATATTTGAAGTATTAGTGTAAAAATTCAAGTAATCTATAAGTCATAGGTTTATCAAAACTTAGTCATTCCTAAACTTAGTCTCTATTCAAAAACTTATTTCCAATCAAGATAAGGATTAAAATTATATTTCTCATCTAATCTATTATTTTACCCTAAGTCATATGCACCTTATGTGAAAATACACCTAGAGGGTGGGTGAATAGGTGTACTAGCTAATCTAATGATAAATGATGCAGAATTAAAAACTCAATGCAACACATTATGTGTCACCAAAGAGTGTAGCCAAATTTTCCGTGAAGGACTCTGGACTATCTCCTATAGAGTCCTCTAAATAAGAGTTGAGGTGCTACATGAAGCTCTCTTGGTTCAACATAAGTATGGACTCACCACCAATGCCAAGCATGTATGAATATGAGAAATATGAAACAATGCAAGGTATAAGAGAGATAGAGTTAAGAGATAGTGGATCAAACGCAAATGTCAAGATATGTTTCGAAGTTCGAGCCACTACTCTACATCCCACCTTCACACAGAAGGATTTTCACTACGTCCACACAGGACCTCCTACAAGGGGAACCTCCACTGAGGAATTTGAATTACAAACTTAAGAGTACACAACTCCTCTCTCCAATACAACCACCTCTACACAAGAAGCAAGACACAAAGTCAAAACTTAATCACCTCTACACAAGAGGGATGGGCACAAAGCCAAATTATAATTACCTATACACAAGAGGAACAAGGCACAAAGCCAAAACTCAATCATCTCTACACAAGAGGGATAATCACAAACCCAAAGCAAAACCCCAGTTACCTCTACACAAGAGGGATAGGCACAAAGCCAAAGCAAAGTAGAGATTACAACACTTGGTGATCACAATAGACCATAAAAAATTTTCCTCACATAAACAAAATCTTATAGGTAGGATTAGATATGATAGCTCAAGTTTGTGAAAAAAAGATGTTTGGAAATCAAAATCACAGAGAAAAATACTTGAAAAAAATACTAGATAGATATGAAAATAAAGATCAACACCAATTTCCCAAAGACTATTTTCTTTGATTTTTCCAACCCTGGAAAACAAAATAAAAGATAAAACTTTTAGGCACAAAAACTCCTTTGAAACTCTTTAGAAAATAGGTAAGATGGCACTAGAAAACTGGTAGAAATTCTCTTATCAAATCTTGTGCAAAAAAACCCAAGAGAAGGCTTATTTATAGCCTTTCAAAAAAAAACTAGCCATTAGCAGCCAGAAAAGGTCAGAATTGACCTTCCGGTCGAACGGCCGGTCGACCAGCCCAACGGTCATATTTCTGACCGTTGGTGCTTTGGTTGAACGCCCGGTCGACTGGGCACAGCCTGTCGTTCGACCGCTCAGTTGACCGGCGCTACCCGAGATTTGGGGTAGTTTTAGTCGGTCGACCGACCTTCTAGGCTGGTCTTGTGCACGTCCTCGTGCACATCGGTCTCCGGTTGATCGCCAGTTGGTTCTGGCAAAACTTAAGGGTAATGAAACTTAGATATTTTAACTCCAATAAAATCCCATAAATTCCACAAAAATAAGTTCTAGTTAAAAATTTGAAGAAAAAATATGTGCGACCAAAACTCAACACATGTTACAAAATATTTGAACTATTTTTGTGATATAGAAGTTAGGCTTAAACACAAAAACTGTATTTTCTAAAACTTAGATTTTGAAATGAAAATCCATTTTCTCCAAGACTTGTATAAGTACAAAAACATGATATTGAAACACATTTGAATAATATTGTATATGGATAGAATCCAATACACAAGTAAAACATATATCTATGTTTTTGACATGAAATCCAAAATAGGTTTTGTTAAATACAAAACTCTAAACACATGAATAGGATCATCAAAATAAGTTTTTCTAAATATGTGAAGCACAGATGTATATAGAAGAAATCTAATATACATTAAAATATGTAAACTTATTTTGATTCTATCTATTCATGAAAAGCATATATATGTATATTTGAAATCCAAAACCGGTTAAACCGAAAACAAAACATATTGAACTTGTGTGTGTGTGAACTTGAGCATATCAACACTATCTATCTTTGCACAAGATCTAAACACAATTAAACTAAACACAAACTGAAGTCTTCTTGTAGAACTCTTTCTCCAAGCTGACTGGATCCAAACATGATCCAAAAAGCTTGACTCCAACCGAGTGCTAGATGCGATCTTGACGCGCGAGCTCTTGAATCTACATGTGTTAGCTCTGAACTCCTTTGTTCAAGCTAACCACCTACTAAGATCTTGATCAATAACTGAAACTATATAAACACAAGATCATTAGTACTATAACTACATGGGTTAATCATCAGCAAAATTAGAGTAATGGGCCTTTGGGCCAACATTGTGATCGTGAAAATTTGACTTAGGATTCTTCAACTCTAACTATTATGCCTTTTTTTTATTTATGGCGGTAATATCCCTTAACTCTATTAGGCTTTCTAATTTGCCAACGTAATGAGCCTTAGTCGGTGACCCTAAACCGGACGGTTTTAGGGTACTAGGTGAGAAAACACCCCAAGGACTTAGGACTCGAGCAAATAAGGACACAAAACTAAGAATTTTTATTTATATGAATCACTTTTAGGCATGAATACTTATGCTTTATGAGGCATAAATAACCAACTTAATCAGAGGAATTTTGATATATATATATATATATATATATATATATATATATATATATATATATATATATATATATATATATATATATATATATATATATATATATATATATATATATATATATATATATATATATAAGGTATAAGAATCTTTAGTTTAGAACCCTAAGTGTGTAAATGTATAAAGTATGCATAATTCATCAAGGTAAAAATCAAGATTAAATTACTTTTTCAATTTTTCTTCCTAACCTCAAAATTAAACAAATAATTTTATTTAGACCAAGTATAAGAAATCCTAATTATGATCCTCTTATTCCTTAAAAGTTAACTTAATTTCTTACAAAAATAATTCAAAGTATTATTATTCTTTTAAAAAAGTATTAAAGAAAGGATTTTTTTGGATTATATATATAGATAGATAGATAGATAGATAGATAGATAGATAGGGGGGAGAGAGAGAGATAGACCTGTGTCCTTTTAAAAGGATTTGAGTCCGGATCCTTCCCACTCAAATTCAACCCTCTGACATTCGAATACAAGATCCACTCTGTTAAAGTTGACCAATATTATTTCAAGTATCTATAAATCAAAACTCAAGTTTTTTTAATATTTTTTGCCCATCAATCAAGCGACGCAAAATGGACGGCCGATAATAGTAAGTTAGTTAGATCTATGTCTTTAGACATATAAATTCTCAATCCAGCCATTTCATTATGATCTAAACATTTAAAAACCCCTACAAATCAATTTTTGTTAGGTTTCAAATATTCTACACCGTTAACCAACCAACTCACTATTTAAGCCGTCTGCTTTCCCCCTACTTGATGGATGGGAAAAAAGTATTCAAAATTCTTGATTTTGATTTATAGATACTTGAAATCATATATATCAAATTCAACTGAGTGGATCTTGTATTCGAATTTCGGAGGGTTGAATTTAAGTGGGAAGGATCCGGGCTCAAATCCTTTTGGAAGGACACAAGTCTATATATATATATTAGTAATACCTAAGTTAGTATGTTAGTAAACCCTCCCCCACACCTAACTCATGCATTGTCCTAAATGTATGAATGAAATGCAAGAATATATGAAAATAGTGAAAGGGAAGGAAAATTATCACATCAAGGTGGTAGTTCTGGTGATGGTCTCATTGGGCCAAGCGTTTCTGTCCAATCTAGGTACTATGAATTTTCATGGAACCCACCTTTTATGATCTCTTTCCTATTAACATTTTTATACTCCCCAATATGAATAGGATCATGCAAGATCCTAGCATGAAATTTTCCCTGGTTATATGACCAATCTGGGGAATCATCACAGAGTCATATTGATCTAAGCCTTGGTCCAACAATAAAATATGGTTTTGTAGAATGGATGATTTGGGCTTAGCAATGAAAGGAATGGGAACCGATAGTGACTCGAGAATAAAACTCAAATTAAGTTTAGGTTTGAGAGTCGGAGTTGGTTCATGAGTTTGGTACAAATCATAGAATTGAAGTTCACATTCATTTCCCAGCAATGGAATGTAACTATCCAAAATAGGTGGTTTATGTTCAAACTCTATAGTGACAGGAATCAGTGTTGGCTTCGTAATTGGGTCCAAATTGGGTAAGGATACCGAAGTCAGCATAGATTCAAAAAGTGAAACTGATCACAACATTGGGAATTGGTATCACGTTTATTTTAAGTTCAATCTCATTGAAAATGAAAAGTTGCTAATTGTCAATGGGTTGGTATTGTTCAAGTTTAAAGTTTTGTGATGAAATTGAATCTTGGTCATAGTCTCCAAGATACCATGATTCTTGATTTTCATCAATATGGTTAGAAGTATCGAGAATAGTCAAGGATTGGGTGGGGAGAGTTTTCTCATTCCTATGCATGTTTTTCAATCAACTAAGTCTTGCTTCTATCATATTGACGGACTCGGTAAAAAAATCTTTACTTTGAGTCATGGATTCCATACTCTCTTCGAAGTCAACATGTTCTTTTTGTTGTCGTGGGACTTGAAAATTGGAGTAGGGATCTTGGATTTGGGATGTTTTGGATAATTGAGTCCAACTGAATTTGCACGTTTTGTGTGGACTTAAGGAAGGCTTCGAAACTCTTTTCTAAAGAAGATTTTTCTTCTATAGGTTAGTCTTGATATGGAGTATATGAAGCTGTTTGTTAGTAAGGTTGTTGATAGTAAGACTCAGGGGAGTTGTATCCCCACTGACTTGATGAAAGGTCATGATAATTATCCCAATCATATCCATAATACTGGGATTAGGGCATATATTGAATCAGATAACACCAATCTGGCGTACTTGGTTGGTTTAAGTTAAGTAATGTCAGGTTGGTAATATCTGAATTGAAAGAGGTTGGGTTGAAATATGGATCACTATATGCATTGAAAAAAATTTATAATTATAATCCATATCATAAAAATATCAAAAAAAAAACCAAACAAATAAACAAACAAAAAGAAAGAAAAATCTAGCCTAAGTTAGGGTAGACCTTAGACCTAAACAACTCCTAACTGTTGATTATCCATAGTAGGTATATTATAGAACCTGACCATAAGTTAATCGGCCAGGTAGGGTTAAGACCAGTGGGAGGTATCCGTGCCTAAGCAACGGGCCTAATTATACCAAACCACCAGTTTTCGAGGTTTCGCCCCTCAATCTCCAACCTTTGACACTGATTTGGCAAGAGTAACCTTCTAACAATTCCCCCTTATGTCAATCCCTGTTTGAGTCCAAAATGTCTCTAGGGCCAACGTCTACTCAATTTTAAGTTAGGATTTGGTTAGTGAGTGAGGAGATTGTGTGTGGGCTAAGAGAGGGCAATGACTTTCCCACCTTATCTTGTTTAAGGATATGCCTTTATATTGTTTTAGTGCTCGTATGCAAGCATATAGCAAAAATAACACCCAAGCAATATAACATACAAGTGTGTTTTCTAAGATATATGCTATGCAAACATACCTTTTCTCTAGCACTATTCACTAGTAATTTAAAAGTAAACGAAATTAGACAAATAGCCTAGAATGTAAAGTCTAAATCATTTTTAATATTTAACAGTCACCAAGTTACTGTTGAGGTTATAACAGTGTACAAAGTATGTTAAATGGGAAAACTAAATTATGCAGAAGCTAAAGAACTAAATTGCAATCACCCTGCAAGAAGATAGAGTGAGTGGTCAACTTAACCTACCGCGAAACACAGTTTTTGCCACGTACGGGCAGCAGAATTGAGGGCTTCTGAGCTCTGCTTTATGCAGCAGAGTCCAGAGCCACTTATATATGTTATGCTTCCTTCATTTTCTTGAAATTAGCCCATGCTCACTAAATCAGAGAACAAAAAAGATTAATTTGTTAAAGTAAATCAAAAAGAAAGTAAACTTACTTTCCCTCCCCAGCAACGATGCTAAAATTTTGATCGAACCAAACTTGCACAAAAAATACAGAGTTTAGGAACAGTGCTAGGTCTTTAATGCTACTGTGTAGCCTAGGGCTAACGTGTCATGATCCACAGGGAGGGACTGCGATGAAAGTTTTGTGTAAGTTTCTGCTTTTAATTCACTGAAAACAAGTTAATACTTATCTTCTTAGTTTTATAAAAATTGTTAAGTTAAGTTAAGAAGAAGATGGTAGAAGAAGAGTTGGGTTGTGTCTTTAATTACAAAAGAAAGGAAAAAGAAAAAGAGATTAAAAAGAGAAGTGTGATTCTAAACTAATGAACAGAAAAAAATACAAAAAGAGTACTTACCTCTATCATTGAATCATAATAAAGACTTACCTCAGCGTGAAGTAAAGCAAAGCAAATAGAAAGAGTAACATAAATGCGGTGCTTGGCCAGATTGAGTACGATGAAGAAAAGTAAAAAAACTTCATTGATGTCACTTCAATATAACTCTCTGAATAAGGATTACATCAGTGTTACTCTAATTACAATTCTTCTTCTTTTCTCATGTAACTCTCTCTAACTAAAAATAAAATAAAAACTATATTAAAAAAGAAAATAAAAATATAAACTAAACTAAATTAAAGCTCTCCCTACAGTTCATCCCTCTGCCTCTGAGTATGCAAGTATTTATAAGAAGAAATAGGATGGGGGTAAGAGTACGGAGATACGAGAGCAAACGCTCCCCTGATTTGAACATCCAGCCGCAGAAATGAGGCTTGGGCCGCGTTTTCGTGGCCATATCCTAGCCATTAGACAAGGGTCTGGGGGCCCTCCTCCGTTAATCTTCGTCCTATCCTTTATCCTTTTGAAATTTTAGATTTTGCTCTAGATTAGACGATACATCCTTTTATCCTCAGTGAAATCGATAGGGTCTTCTTCTAATCCATTTTTTCTTTGAATTTTGAGGATATTATCTTATCTGATATACCTAATCTTCAAATAATATTACTTTTAGAACCTCTGGTTTTGAATCAATCTCCGTTGATTTGAACATTTTGATTTAATTAGATAGGATTTATGCTTATCTTCTCTTTATCATATCCTGGATGAATTAAGACATTAAAACAAGTGAGTTATGAGAATTATTACTGAATAAATGTAGGAATGCAATAATAATTATATAATATATGTGTCCAAATAATGTGGCTGTTGACACGTGATTGAATTTTTCTTTATTCAGGGCACAAAAGAATGCATTCATTGCTTTTGCATTAAGGTTGACTGATTTTTTCTGATCCTCAGACCATTGGCTTCTTATATACTGCTTCCACGATATTTCAAAGTTCGTAGTTGGTTGACGGTATGTAGATCTTCATTCTACGCTTTCAATAGTTGCAATTTGAACCATCAAATAGTGGTGATCGTTATGTGGATGCCCTTCCTTGAATAGGGATAAAGGAAAATCCGTTGTCATGTTTGTTTCGTGCTTTGATACCAAATGTAAGATCTAAAATTATGGTAACATAAACATTATGGAGGTGAATAGTATTTTATCTAAATAAGAAATGTAAATAACTTGAAAGAAAAATAAATATGCACATAACAAAACTCAGAAATGCACAAGCAGATACAAGAGATATTATCCTAGTTCGGTCTTTTTGACTTACATCTAGTCCCCAAGCAACACACTTGAGACTTTTCTTAACCTGATTTTGAAATTCTCAAAACCAAAAATAGGACACCACTTGACAAACTCCTTCGCCAAATTTGTACACATCTTCTCTACATCGAAAAGACCTTCTTTGTAATGAGTACAAATTGTCCTATAAGTCTTGACTTTTATGTGAAAGTGAATTTACAAGGGTCTTATAGTAGAACTCATAGAATTTTTTCACTAGGAATTGAATTGGGTGAAGAAAGAATCAAAGAGAGAGTTTTCCTGAAAAACAAAATTTTTAATCAAAATTCTAACAGAATTTTCTATATAAAAGTTGTGTAAAAATCAAAGAGATCAACCTTTATTTATAGTTAAAGAATTAAGTAGTTGGGGTGGTTATTTAATTTGAATTTGAATTATAAAAGAGTGAGAAAACACCAAAAAATCAAAAACTTACACAATTGTCCAACAGTCAGAAACTGATTGTATAGTCGACTAGGATCAGGACTTAGTCGACAAGGTATCGAAATTTGCCTATATTAGTTGACTAATATATTAGGGTAGTCGACTATAATGAAACATAAATGGAATTTATTATGTCTCTATTGAATTAGTTATAGTCGACTATGTATGATGGGTAGTTGACTAGTTTTATGTATCGATCACCTTATTAGTCGACTACAAGGTCTAAACTAACAACAGTTTATTCTCTGTAAAAACTCTATAAGTAGACTAGGTTATTGAGTTAGTTGACTAGTAGGTGTATGAATTGAAAGAGTTAAAATATCAGTCTAAACTTAGTTGACTAGCGTGTTGGAACTTGATTTTGATGATACATTTGTGAAGTCATTTCATTGGAGCCCTATCACACAAGCTTATACAAGAGTCCTACATGCTCAATACTTCCCAAGGACTATGGATATGGATGTGTATTGTATTGTTTATTAGAATGTTAAAAGCCTTGAATACACATACACATCCTAAGTTTATTAGTCGATTTATTACCAAGCATAGTCGACTTTTACTACCTATAGTCGACTTACTCCTAACTATAGTCGACATAGTTTTGCTTTAAGATACATACCGACTCTCTGTTTCTGTTCTGCATAGCATGATTAGTCGACTTAAACCTTTTCCTAGTCGACTAATATTAGTTATAGTCGACTTATATATAATGCTGGTCGACTAAGTTCAGTTTCCAGAAACATGTCAATTGTATCAGACCTTCCCTAGTAGACTTGCCCCCTTTATAAGTCGACTACTATAGGCAAAACTTGTTACCTTAGTCAACTAACCCCCAACCTCAAGTCGACTAATGGCAGTTTCTGACTATTAGTCAGTTTCTGAATCTAGTGTTTTATCTAACGTTTTAATATTCAAATTTGTCCAGATAACTACCATAACTGACTATAGATTTCACCTATAAATAGGGATGATGTCCTAGGCCAAAAACAATAATCCATATCAATAGTTTTCTGCCCAAAACTCTATTCAAAATTTTGTTTTTCATAAAACTGTTTCTACTTTTTATTCTTCACTCAAGTTTCAATTCTTTAGTAAAGATATCTGAGAGTATACCTATAAGAGTCCTTGTTCACGATCACATACAGATTCAAGGCTTATAGGATTGATTGTAATCTCTTAAAGAGAAAGTATTGTACAAGAGCGTCTTCGTGTTGAAGAGAAGTTGTATAAGGTATTGTTGTCTTGTTGGTTGTAAGAAGAGTTGTATACATTTGCCAAAGAGGATTTGTCAAGTGGTATACAAGGTGTTGATTTTGGGTGTACAAAATCAAAGGTTAAAGGAAAATCTCAAGTAGGTGGCTTGGGGACTGGATGTAGGTCAAGAGGACCGAACTAGTATAAATCACTTGTGTTTGTGTTTGATTTACTTTCTGTGATTTAATTTTCTTTTGTGCAAGTTTATATTTATCGCTAATATCTTTGTTTGAATATTGTGTTGACATAATATTTTAGATCCTACAATTGGTATCAGAGCCCGACCCGACATACTCTATCAAAGCCCTGCATACCCAGTCAACAACCTACAAGGATGGCAACGGAGTTTCCTTTATCACAATTCAAAGAAGGACATTCTACACAATGTCCATTGCTATTTGATGGATCGAATTACAACAACTGAAAGTGTAGAATGAAGATCTACTTGCAATCACTCAACTATGAACTTTGGAACATAGTAGAAGCACCATACACCAAGCCAACAACCAACTACACTGCTTGGACTGATGATCAAAAGAAGAATGCAAACCTTGATGCCAAAGCAATGAAAGCGTTATTCTGTGCCTTAACCAAAGAAGAATTTAATCGTGTGTCAATAGCCACATCTGCAAATCAAATATGGCATATACTATAGGTAACACATGAATGTACAAATAAGGTTAAAGAATCTAAAATTTTTGTTCTTGTTCACAGGTTCAAACTCTTCAAAATGATAGAGAACGAAATAATTTCAGAAATTATAGCAAGATTCACTGACATAACAAATTCCTTAGCATCTCTTGGAAAGGAATACACCCAAGTCAAAAAAGTTCGCAAGATCCTTCGTGCACTCACATCAGATTAGGAGACGAAGACAACTGCAATCGAAGAAGCAAATGATCTATTCACTATTGTTGGCCCATAGGTTACAATCACCCAGTTTAGTGTGTTTTGATGATTACAAAACATATATAGTTATTTGTACTAATCATGTTTATTATTTTAGTATGTTTCAGGGTTCTAAAGATTCCTAGAGTTTTCTTCCCTAAAGGAAGGCGGTTTTGCTCAAGTTATTTCAATAAGGGCTCAAGACACAAGTTTTTCAAGATCACATATGAAGGAGAAGTCCACTTGAAGTCTTAGGAGTCTCCTAGAACCTATGTAAGATTTAGTATGTTAAAGTTTGAGTTGTGGTATATTGGCTCTAGAATACACACACACATTTTTTCCAAAATATAGTTTTTAGTTTTGGTGGTTAATTTTTTAAGTTCATGCCTTGGTCTCTATACATGATTCAAATCCTTACAAATTTTATATCTTGTTTACATCATGTATATCCATCTTTACCGCATGATACTTAACTACATATATCTACAAAATTATTTTCTAAAATTTCTCAAGTTCAAAATTCTGTCTGTTTTCTGTTTTCAGGCCTGACGGCCGACCGAACCGGTCGACTGGTCTATTCCAGGCTTGACCGATCGACCGAACCGGTGGACCAGGTCTTGTGTCAGGACGTGCACGTTTGTGCACGTCTGTCGGTCGACCGAACGGTCGAACGACCGAAAACAGTCTGCTCTCTGTTTTTTTCTAGGTCGGCCGACCGGTCGACCGACAGTACAAAACTGTGTTTTCCCTTTTGAGTCTGGCCGACCGTAGCCAACGGCTATATGCCAGCAGTGCTGACGGCCGACCGGGCCGGTCGACCGCCAAGCCTGCCAGCTGCCAACGACTCTTTCCTCTTTGGTGAAATTCTGAAATCTGTTTTTCACCCTGTTTTGTGGCAGGGTTTCTCTGAGTTTTTGGGGTTATTTTCTGATCAAATAAGCTTAATTTAAATGTGTTTTAATCCCTTCCTCTCCCTATAAATAGAGGAGAATGGTCTCTTGCAAAGACGACAAAAAATACACCAAGTTTTCAAGTTTTCAAAAGAAAAGAAAGTTTCAAAAGCTCTCTATTTTCTAAGATCTTTCTTGGATTTGTTTTTCAGTTATGTTAGCAAGCTATTTTCAATTACAACTGAGTTTTGTTTTCTCACTACACTTCTAGAGCCAAAATTCCCTTACTCAATCTATAAGGAAGTTGTAAAGAGAAGTGTGTAAGAAGTTTGTGATCTTTGTTGTGATCACTTGGCTAGTTGTTCTCTCTTCTTATTCCTGTGGAGACACCTCTTTGGTAGAGGTTTGTAAGTTGTGGAGTTCGGTACTCCGGGTCTTTGGTAGACCGTGTAAGGTCCTCGGTGGATAGTGAAAACCCTTCACGGCGGTAAAGGCGGGGATTAAAGCAAGTGGCTCGAACTTCGAAACAAATATCTTGTGTTTGCGATTGCCTTCTCGTTCTTTATTTTTTGCTCTCTATTGCTTTTTTTATTTCAAGCTTGTGAGATTGTTTGTTTCCATTACTTGTGATATACTTGTGTGCACATTCATCTTTGCAATTATTTCATTCCTTCATACTTTGTCGATCAATTCTCATACGACAAGATTGCAATACGCACCTCTAACTCATATCTAGAGGAATCACGAGGAAGGAGTTCAGAGCCCTTTACGGGGTATACGGATTCTAGTCTTATTTTGAGATATCGTTGCATTCATTCATTCATACTTATTTTAAAAAGATTGTTAGATTAGCATTTACACCTATTCACCCCCCTCTAGGTGTTTTTCAATTGGTATCAGAGCTTGGTCTCTAGGCTCTTGGCTTAACAACCTTAGAGCGATCGACTATTTGCTAATCATTTCATTCATTTCCCATACAATTACACATAGTAAAAATGGCCGATGGTATTAAGACACCCCCAAAGTTTGATGGCCTTAACTTTCCCATATGGAAGGTTAAGATGACCGTATTTTTGTAATCTTTAGGTAGCCGGGTTGCAAAGGCGGTGACCAAACCTTTTAGTGCACCCACCGGTGATGAGTCCACTTGGACCGAAATTGAGACAAAAGAATTTGATGCAAATGCTAGGGCTCACTATGTATTACTCCAAGCTCTTAATGATGATGATATTTCTAGAGTAATACATTGTAAATCCGCATTTGAAATTTGGTCTCACTTGCTTGTTACACATAAGGGGACCTCACTAGTGAAGAGGGCTAAGATTGACCTTCTTCGGTCCCAATATGAGAATTTTTCTATGCAAGAGAATGAAACCATAGATGATATGGTTACAAAATTTACAAAGATTATTAATGGACTTTCTTCTCTAGGTGATGCCTGTTGGCCCAAAGGCCTTCCACTCTAGTTTTGATGATGATTAACTCATGTAGTTATGTTTACTAATATTCTTGTGTTTCTAAGTTTCAGATCATTAGCAAGATATTAGTTTGGGAGATAGCTTCAACAAGAGGTTTTGGAAGCTTCTCATGGTGAATCCAGGGCTCAAGCATCAAGATCACATATTGCCTAGCTCATGGATGGAGTGTTGGACCAAGTCGCCTTGAAGATGAAGATCGTCAAGAAGACTTAGGTATCCATAGGTTTAGTTTTGTTTTTAGATCCATACTTGTAAAGCTTAGTATAGTGGATATGCTCAAGTGCACAAAACACACATGTTTTAGTTTTAGTTTGGTTTTGATTTTGATATTTGGTTTTCATGAATAGTTTGATCAAAACAAGTTTTCATGATTTATATGTATAGTAGATGTTTTCTATTTATACATACATGCTTTAAATCCCTAGACAAACTTATTTTGACATTCCTATTCATATATTGAAAAATCAAGTTTGATAAAATACAAGTTTTAGTTTTTGATAAAATTTGCAAGACACAAAATTGCATTGATATCTTTGATATATGTCTTGAAATGTTTATCACAAGTTTGTGTTTTAATATGAAATGATAAAACAAGTTTTGTGGATTTTTAGAAGTGTTAAAAGATTTTTAGAAAATATTTTACACTGTTTTTCTGACCCTGTACTGTGTCTGTCAGGCCAGTACGGTCGACCGGAACGGTCGACCGCACCATAGGCCGGTCGACCGGAGCAGTCGACCGACGTGCACAGACTTGTGCACGTCTGGCAGCCCAGTGGGCGGTCGACCGGATTCGGAGATCTGCTCTCTGGATTTATGGGTCGACCGAGCCGGTCGACCGGGACGAGAGATCTGCTCTCAGTTTGTTTGGGTCGACCGGGCCGGTCGACCACTGTTGCCCAACGGTCATATTTTCGACCGTTGGCGGTCGACCGGGCCGGTCGACCGATGCCTGTCAGAACTGCCACATCAGCCTAACGGCTAGTTTTGACTAGGGCCTATATAAACCCCATCTCTTTGGGGATTTTGGCCAAGATTTTCAAGAGGAAAAATTCCAGTTTTCTGAAGTGTTTAAAAGAGTTTTAAAAAGAGTTTTTGGGTTTTAAACTTCTCATCTTTATAGTTTTGGGTTTTTGGAAAATCAAAGAAAACTAGGTTTTGGGATTTTGATTTGATCTTTTATTTCTATCATATACAAGAGATTTCCCAAGTAGTTTTTCTTTGTTGCTTGTTTCCAAAAACACCTAGTTTCCACACTTGAGCTATATCACCTATCCTAATCTATTAGGATTTTGTTTTGTGGAAAAAGAAAAAGAGAAAAAGAAAAAGAGAGTGTTTGAGGTTGTTGTTGTAAACCTCTAAGTTGTAAACCCTCCTTTTATTTGTGAATCCCTCTTCGGTAGAGGTGATCGGAGTGGTATTGGTTTGGATCCCTCAAGTGTGAGGTGATTGGGATTGTGGTTGTAAGCCTCTTAGGTAGAGGTGTGGTGTTGGTTGACACCTCTAGTGTGAGGTGTTGTGGTTTGTATTGAGAGAGGAGTTCAGTACTCCTTGGGTTGTAAGAAATCCTTCGTTGTGAAGGTTCCCTCGGTGGGAGTCCTAGGTGGACGAGATAGTGAAAATCCTTCACAGTGGTGAAGGCGGGGATGTAGAGCAAGGGGCTCGAACCTCGTAACATATCCTTGTGTTTGCGATTGTCCAATATCTCTAACTCTCTCTCTTATATTTGTGCAAGCATCATTCATTCATAGCATCATATATACTTGCTTGTGTTTGAGCATTGTTTCATATTGCCTTGCATATATTTCATATTGCAATTCATCTATATTTGCTTGGCTTAATTGTGTGTGAATCATATTGCCATATCCTTGATTGCTTGGATTGCTTGTGTGTGTGTGTCTAACTTATACTCATCCAACAAGAGCTTCACATAGCACCTCAACCCATTTCAAGGGGAATCAAGAGGAGTTAGTCCAGAGCCTCGCAAGGGGAATTCAGCTACACTTGTTGAATTGTATTTGTTGGTGCTACACTTGCATTAGCTTCCGCATTTAGAGCACTTAGTTTTTCATTTAGCCTTAGATTAGCATTTACACCTATTCACCCCCTCTAGGTGTTTTTCAATTGGTATCAGAGCTAGTGCTCCTGATATTAGGCTTAACATCCTAGGAGTAAGATCCATTTGCTTGCTAATCTATTTGTTTGCATTTGCTTGTTTGCACACATTTAGTTACCGTGGACTTCATGACCCCACCTAGCTATGACCCTTCCAACATTGTTGTATGGAAGCTTAGGATGTCCATGTACTTGAAAACCCTAGGCATACATGCTTATCTTGCCGCTACCAAGAAAAGCTATCTTGGTAATGGTGATCATATAGGGGCCAATGCAGTAGCCCTAGAGGCTATTAGAAGCACATTACCTAAAGAATATCTTATGCTTGCTTCTAACATTGATTCCGCTTTTGCAGTGTGGAATCTATTGACAACCACAACCACCACCTCCGAGCTTCAAGTGCCAATTCAACATGAGGAGGAATCTAGTGGAGAATCCGAATCACAATGCTTCATGGTCCAAGGGAATGACTCCCTTGAGGTACATTCGGAACCCCACTTAGATTGTAGTGATAATGATTGTGCTAGTTCTTCATGTGATGATAACTTTGATGCTCATGATTTGAATGAAGAACTATCTATTATTTGTGAAAAGTTAATAGAAAAATATAAGATTTTGAAAAAGAAAAGTCTAGGAATTGAAAAAGAAAATAAGAATTTGCATGCTAGACTTGATTGTGTTTTGCAAGAGAAGGTTGAGGCCTACAATGAAAGGGATTCATTGAGATCTCAATTAGAACTTGCACTTAAAGAGAATGAATTTTTAAAATCTAAAAATAATTGTGATACACTTTTGAAGAAAAATGAAAACTTGTCTTCAAAAGTTGAATTTGTTTTAAAGGAGAATGTTGCTTTGAAAATAAAATTATTTCTATTTCAAATGATTTGGATGCTTGTTTAAAGAAAAATGAAGTTTTGCAACATAAGATAGATGCACATGTTTGCCATGCTAGTGTAGCCTCTTCATCTAGTCTACCTAATGTATGTACCTCTTCTTCTAGAATCAATGATGATATTTGTTTGCTTAAGAAGAAGGTAGATTGTTTGGGCTCCACTATGAGCCAATGTTCCATGAACCATACTCGGTTGGAAACTTTGCTTCGAAAGAAACAAGTTCCATCTTTTATGCATGCACACCCTCCACGGCATACACATGCTCCACACGGACACCATCACACGTATACTCATGTGTACACTTGTACACATTGTGGTCGAAAAGGCCATCTTGCTAAATTTTGTTTTGATAGATTACATGTTGATAATTTAGCAAAGAAGTTTGTTTGGGTTAGAGAAGGACTAACCCCCATGGACCCAATAAGAGATGGGTACCAAAGACCACCCCAAAAGTTTTTGATGCAGGTGTGGGCTCTCACATGACGTGAGAGTGATGACACCTTGGAGTGGATGCGTTCCGTACTTAAAGGAGATCAATTCGATGCATCACTTTCAAGGGAAGATTTGGTGGAGAGGACCACCATGTTTTGGAGACTAGAGCGGTGCCCTCATTGGTATTGGTATCGAATCTCTAACTCCTTGTTTATATTAGCATGTTTTTCATTGATTTATAGCATGTCATCGTTTAATGTTCATTATGCTATGTCATGTTCATTAGATTAGTGATATACATGCTTAGTTGTTTAGAGACACCCTTGCTCATAAGGATTGATATTTATGTGTTCTCATTTTTTATTGATCTAATATGTATATCCTAGATCTAATGCATATGCATATACATATTGATCATTTGAATGTGTTTACATGTTTTTAATTCATAACATGTTTTGTTGATTACATGTCTATATCATTTGATTTATAGCTTGTCTTTGGATTAGTGTGTAAATGCCATGCTTATTAGATCCTTGACATACATGTATAGTATTTGAGACACATATGCTTATATGAACCCATATTTAGTGTTCTCACTTTTGTTTAAGCTATAATGTACATCATGAATCTAATACATGTGAATTTACATAGTAATCATGTTTTTAGATTTATCATGATGATTTGTATGTGTTTTGATGCTTCATGATTTGATTACTTGTTTAGATGTTAGTTTCCATTAAGACTAGGTATATATTTGTACATATAGTGGGACACAAATAAATCTATATATGTTTGGGTTGAATGCTTATTTGTTCCCATTAGATGTGTGAGTATAGTCTAGTTTTGATGATTCATATATTTTAGACTTGTATTCTCATTTTTGATTTGTGTTGTGAGTTTTCCATTTCATGTATATGTTTAGCTTGCCAAACTTTAAAATATACATGTATACCTCTTGAGTCATTTGCTTCTCATGCAAATCTTTTTATATGGACTCAATTGTGTTTAGGGATATGTATGTATACTTATTGTTTGACAACTCATACATATACCTTGAAATGAATTTGGTTTAAATGAAAATTGAGATTTCCATGTTTCATGAGTTTTATATTTGACTTCATGTATATGTCCATCTAGTCCAAACCATTTTTATACATGTACATCGTTTGAGCCACGTGCCTTCATGCATATATAATATGTGGACTCTTTGTGTATGGATATGTATGTATAATTTAGTTTGTACTAGACATATATATACCTTGAAGATTAAATAATTTTGATGATTTTCGTGTTTTTCTTATTTTTAAGGAATAATTGAGCTTAATTGAACATTTTCATGTTAACTTGATTTTCACATTTATTTATACACTCACATTTATTTTGAGTCAAAATTTATGCTTAATTGGATTAGAGTGTTGATTATCATGTGGATTTTTTTTTCATGAAAAATATATATTTTGATTTATTCCTTGCTAGAAGGATGTCGTACTAGTTAACAATTTTTTTTTTTCATTTGACTAGTTGCAAGATTCTTCATTATGGTAGTGATTTTCAAAACAAACCTTAATTTTCAAATCTTATTTTTGAAAACTCCTACCTTCCAAAGGGCGGTCGGTTGGGAGACCTTGCTTATGTATGCACCCTTATTGAAAATCATTTAAACATAATCTTGGTTGGGAGGTAAGGTGATATGAGATACACATGAACTTTTTTGCATGTCAATTGGTATCATTGAATTCTTTCAATTGGTGTCAATATGATATCTTATATGTATACTCATATTTTTGTTGTGTATGTATACTTTCAATTGGTATCATAGATTGGTACTTATTCTATTTCATACACATATACATGGTTTATTTGTGCTTATTATATCAATATATCTTAAAGCACAAATTCTTGTTTTTGCTAAACTTGAGCCTATTCTTTAATTTCAAATTGACTCATTTTTCAATTGATATCTTATTAGTGCTCATAGCTTTAGTAATTATTTCATAAGGGGGAGAAAATTCACACTTTATCTTTCAATTGGTATTTTACCATGCATTTTTATTCCCACTCTTTTGCTTTATGAAAAGAAAATAAAGATTTAAATTGGTATCATATGGTTAAAAGAAAAATATTCTCTTATTGATATCAAGATGTTATTTTTGAATGTTTTCAAATTGGTATCTCAAAATTGTGTTTAACAAAAAAAATTGTTATTTTGTCTCGGTTTTATATTGCCTATATGCAAGGAGAGCTTAACATCTCTTCTACATATAGATTCATGTTGAGTATATTATAAATTGAGGAGCTTGACAACTCTTCTTTATATGATATACGTGTGTAGGGGGAGCTTCACATCTCCTCTTATGCATTACATAATATGTGTTATGTGAATTAGGGCTAGTCATTCTTTCTTCATGTAATGCATATGTGTAGGGAAGTTAACTTAGCGTCTTCCTCTTCATGAATGTATATAGCATATATCCTTTATTGATTGTTTTTATGTTCACTTTCACTTGGTATCATGATGCAAATTCATTAAATATGTTTTATTTGATATCTTAATTAAGTGAACATCTTATGATTTGTTATTCACCCCTTATTAATACTTTTTGTTTTTGACAAAAAGGGGGAGAGAAAAGAATTTGTTTTGTTTCTCATGTTTTACCCCTTTGTTGATGATTGACAAAAAGGGGGAGAAGAATTTGTGTTTTGTTTATATGCATGCTTACATTTTTGCATATATGATGTTTATGATGTTTCTATTTGGTATCTAGTTTAATTAGTTTAATTGGTATCTAGAGCATGATTGCTTGTTTGCTTGTTTTAATTGGTATCTAGAGCATGTTTTTGTTTTAATTGAATTTTAATTGGTATCTAAAACATATTTTATGTTGAATATTCCATTGGTATCTAGAGCACAATGTTTATATGCATTGTCATGCATTGCATATTTATTGCTTTTTATTTATGTATGAGTTAAGGGGGAACTTTTTTGAAGCTTAACTTTAATCCATGCATATATAACTCCATGAGTTTTGTCATCATAAAAAAGGGGGAGATTGTTGGCCCAAAGGCCTTCCACTCTAGTTTTGATAATGATTAACTCATGTAGTTATGTTTACTAATATTCTTGTGTTTCTAAGTTTCAGATCATTAGCAAGATATTAGTTTGGGAGATAGCTTCAACAAGAGGTTTTGGAAGCTTCTCATGGTGAATCCAGGGCTCAAGCATCAAGATCATACATTGCCTAGCTCATGGATGGAGTGTTGGACCAAGTCGCCTTGAAGATGAAGATCGTCAAGAAGACTTAGGTATCCATAGGTTTAGTTTTGTTTTTAGATCCATACTTGTAAAGCTTAGTATAGTGGATATGCTCAAGTGCACAAAACACACATGTTTTAGTTTTGGTTTGATTTTGATATTTGGTTTTCATGAATAGTTTGATCAAAACAAGTTTTCATGATTTATATGTATAGTAGATGTTTTCTATTTATACATACATACTTTAAATCCCTAGACAAACTATTTTGACATTCCTATTCATATATTGAAAAATCAAGTTTGATAAAATACAAGTTTTAGTTTTTGATAAAATTTGCAAGACACAAAATTGCATTGATATCTTTGATATATGTCTTGAAATGTTTATCACAAGTTTGTGTTTTAATATGAAATGATAAAACAAGTTTTGTGGATTTTTAGAAGTGTTAAAAGATTTTTAGAAAATATTTTACACTGTTTTTCTGACCCTGTACTGTGTCTGTCAGGCCAGTACGGTCGACCGGAACGGTCGACCGCACCATAGGCCGGTCGACCGGAGCAGTCGACCGACGTGCACAGACTTGTGCACGTCTGGCAGCCCAGTGGGCGGTCGACCGGGGCGGTCGACCGGATTCGGAGATCTGCTCTCTGGATTTCTGGGTCGACCGGGACGAGAGATCTGCTCTCAGTTTGTTTGGGTCGACCGGTCCGGTCGACCGCTGTTGCCCCAACGGTCATATTTTCGACCGTTGGCGGTCGACCGGGCCGGTCGACCGATGCCTGTCAGAACTGCCACATCAGCCTAACGGCTAGTTTTGACTAGGGCCTATATAACCCCATCTCTTTGGGGATTTTGGCCAAGATTTTCAAGAGGAAAAATTCCAGTTTTCTGAAGTGTTTAAAAGAGTTTTAAAAAGTTTTTGGGTTTTAAACTTCTCATCTTTATAGTTTTGGGTTTTTGGAAAATCAAAGAAAACTAGGTTTTGGGATTTTGATTTGATCTTTTATTTCTATCATATACAAGAGATTTCCCAAGTAGTTTTTCTTTGTTGCTTGTTTCCAAAAACACCTAGTTTCCACACTTGAGCTATATCACCTATCCTAATCTATTAGGATTTTGTTTTGTGGAAAAAGAAAAAGAGAAAAAGAAAAAGAGAGTGTTTGAGGTTGTTGTTGTAAACCTCTAAGTTGTAAACCCTCCTTTTATTTGTGAATCCCTCTTCGGTAGAGGTGATCGGAGTGGTATTGGTTTGGATCCCTCAAGTGTGAGGTGATTGGGATTGTGGTTGTAAGCCTCTTAGGTAGAGGTGTGGTTGTTGGTTGACACCTCTAGTGTGAGGTGTTGTGGTTTGTATTAAGAGAGGAGTTCGGTACTCCTTGGGTTGTAAGAAATCCTTCGTTGTGAAGGTTCCCTCGGTGGGAGTCCTAGGTGGACGAGATAGTGGAAATCCTTCACAGTGGTGAAGGCGGGGATGTAGAGCAAGGGGCTCGAACCTCGTAACATATCCTTGTGTTTGCGATTGTCCAATATCTCTAACTCTCTCTCTTATATTTGTGCAAGCATCATTCATTCATAGCATCATATATACTTGCTTGTGTTTGAGCATTGTTTCATATTGCCTTGCATATATTTCATATTGCAATTCATCTATATTTGCTTGGCTTAATTGTGTGTGAATCATATTGCCATATCCTTGATTGCTTGGATTGCTTGTGTGTGTGTGTCTAACTTATACTCATCCAACAAGAGCTTCACATAACACCTCAACCCATTTCAAGGGGAACCAAGAGGAGTTAGTCCAGAGCCTCGCAAGGGGAATTCGGCTACACTTGTTGAATTGTATTTGTTGGTGCTACACTTGCATTAGCTTCCGCATTTAGAGCACTTAGTTTTTCATTTAGCCTTAGATTAGCATTTACACCTATTCACCCCCCCTCTAGGTGTTTTTCAATGCCATCGACAACGACCAACGAGTAAGAAAGATCATCCGAGCTCTTCCTCCTTCATGGGAAGTCAAAGCAACAACCTTGAAGGACTCAATGACAAGGAAGAGATGGAGCTTATAGGTCTCATTGGAACCTCAAAACCCATGAGATGGCGAGAAAAGCAAGGGAGAAAATGGCTCCCTCAAAGAAGAATACTATAGCCTTCAAGAGTCAATCCTCACACTCTGACGAAGACGATGAAGAAGAAGATGACGAAGAGCTCTCATTTCTTGTCAAGAACGTTCGGAGGATGTACAACAAGGCTAAGTTTCAAGGAAGAAGGAGATGGCAAGGGGGCAAAGAAGAAAATAAGATCATTTGCTTCAATTGCCAAAGACCGGGTCACATTGTTGCGGATTGCCCGGATAAAGTAAAGCCCTCCACCTCCAAGAGCCTTACAAGAAGAAAGCTTTGAAGGCTACTTGGGATTCCGAAAGCGAATCTGAGGAGGAAGTTGACACCACAAACATGTGCTTCATGGCTAATGAAGGCACAAGCAAGGTAACCCCTACCACTTCTCTTGATGATGAGCTTTCCATGGATGAGTTAGGAGAACCATTTATAGAACTCTCACATAATTATGATTTTCTAAAGAAAAAGTATTTAAAAATGAAAATGAAAAATGAGTCTCTTAATCATCAAGTTTTTATTATTACTAAAGAAAAAGATGAATTACTTTTTACTTTAGTTTCTACTCAAAAAGATTTTGATAACTACAAAGTTTCTTGTAAAGGCAAGTTTCCTCAAGTTAATGAAAATGAGATTTCCATGCTTAAGAGAAAATTGACTCATTAGGAGTAGTTTTGAAAAGTGTGAATTTGATAAAAATAGGATTGAGGCTATGTTTCCTAAGAAACAAGTCCCTAAGAAATAAATCTCATGCTCATACTCATGCTCATGCTCATGTTCATACCTCACAACCTTTACATCATGGCAAACCCCCCAAACATGCTCACACTTCACACACACATCATGCTTTCATGTATGATAAAGTGTTTTCATGTTCATATTGTGGCCGTAAAGGTCACTTAGTAAGTTTTGCTATGATAGACTAAATGCATCTCGTCATAATGTTTGGGTTTGAAACACTAACTTTCAAGGACCTAAGAAAATTTGGGTACCAAAATCAATGAATTTGTTAAATGATGTAGGTACCTTCCAAGGCCCAATGACGTAGAGGGTTGTGGTATCTTGATAGCGGTTGCTCAAGGCACATGACTTGGGACATCAACAACTTTGCAACCCTATCAAGATACCATGAAGGTGGCACCGTCACCTTCGGAGATGATGCCAAGGGTAAAATCATCGGTATTGGTAATGTTAAGCTTGATACATCCCCTTTAATTGAAAATGTTGTTTTAGTTGATGGCCTCAAGCATAATCTCTTGAGTGTTAGTCAACTTTGTGATAAATGTTTTGAAGTTATTTTTGATAATGTAGTTTGTAAAGTTATTGATAGAGTATCTAATACATGTATATTTTCTGATTTTTGTGAAAGCAATGTTTATATGATTGATATGTCTAATATGTCTTGCAATATTACTTGTTTAAAAGCCCTCGATGATGACTCTTGGTTGTGGCATAGAAGATTAGGCCACATTTCTTTTGATCATATATCTAGGCTAAACACAAAGGAAATAGTGAAGGGTATTCCTTGCTTGAACTTTGAAAAGGACCGCGTTTGCGACGCGTGCCAACTTGGGAAACAACCAAGTCCTCTTTCAAGTCAATCAAGGATATCATGACATCACGTCCTTTGGAGTTGATCCATATGAATTTATTTGGTCCTACTCAAACCAAAAGTCTAAGTGGGAATCGTTTTGCATTTGTTTTAGTTGATGACTTTTCACGTTTTACATGGGTTTTCTTCTTAGAGCATAAAAATCAAGTCTTTTCACATTTTCAAGCCTTTAAGAAAAGAGTTGAAAAGGAAAAAGATTCTTCAATTATAAGAATAAGAAGTGATAGAGGTGATGAATTCATTAACCTACCCTTTATTACTTTTTGTGAAGAAAATGGAATTAAGTATGAGTTATCATGTCCTAGAACTCTACAACAAAATGGAGTAGTAGAATGGAAAAATCGAACATTACAAGGCATGGCTAGGACAATGATAATGAATACGGTCTCCCACATTATCTATGGGCCGAGGCCGTAAATACATCTTGCTATATATCAAATAGAGTTTTCTTATGTAAAAATACTTCAAAAACTTCTTTTGAAATTTACTTTTCTAGAAAGCCAAATATATCTTACTTTAAGGTTTTTGGATGCAAATGTTTTGTTTTAATACAAAAGATAATTTAGGAAAATTTGATGCTAGATCTTATGAATCAATTTTTGTTGGTTACTCAAATACTAGTAAAGCGTATAGAGTCTTCAACAAGTCATCTTTGACTATTGAAGAATCTATTCATGTGAAATTTGAGGAATCTAATATGTTTGTTAAGAATGTTGTAGAAATAGATCCTCTACATGAAGACTTGGAGAAAGTTACTTTGGAGGACTCACCTACTATTGGAGGCAAGCCAAAGGATGATGAAGGAAGTGAAGCTAAAGAAGAAGGGGCTCAAGGAAATGAAATTCAAACAATTGAAGTGAAGCCTACTCAACAACTTCCGAAGGATTGGAGATACAATCCACATCATCCCAAGGATCTTGTTATAGGTGAAGTATCTAAAGGGGTAACCACTCGCTCTAAACTTCATGATTTTTGTGGGCACTATGCTTTTATTTCACATTTGAACCCAAGAAC
The DNA here is from genome assembly GCA_038442645.1 of Agave tequilana. NCBI lineage: Eukaryota > Viridiplantae > Streptophyta > Magnoliopsida > Asparagales > Asparagaceae > Agave > Agave tequilana. The sequence goes on along the minus strand of JAVJIF010025620.1, from coordinate 485 downwards.
GTTCTCGAAGCCGAGACTGACTCATATTGGTTGCTAGCCATGCAAGAGGAACACAATCAATTTGAGCGCAACCAAGTTTGGCACCTTGCTCCTAGGCCCCACGATAGACAAACAATTGGTACTAAGTGGATCTTTAAGAACAAGTTGGATGAGTCGGGTAACGTAGTTAGGAATAAAGCTAGATTAGTTGCCCAAGGTTACACCCAATCAAGGGAATCGATTTTGAAGAAACCTTTGCACCCGTAGCACGGCTTGAAGCCATACGGATGACACTTGCATTTGCATCCTATAAGATTTTAAGTTGTTTCAAATGGATGTTAAAAGTGCTTTCTTGAATGGATTTATTGAAGAGGAGGTGTATGTTGAACAACCCCCGGGTTTTGTTGATCCTACACATCCGGATTTTGTTTTTAAACTCGATAAAGCTCTTTATAGTTTTAAAACAAGCCCCTAGGGCTTGGTATGAAAGGCTTTCTTCATTTTTA
>JAVJIF010025619.1:0-14101 GCA_038442645.1 Agave tequilana | reverse complement strand
TGAATTGCAACATAAACTTTGTGCGAATTGTGACTTTTTGAGATTTTGACTACAACTGCAACTTCAGGCCGCAGTCCTCATATAAAGGACAATAATCATGAGTCACAATCTTTACATAAAAGATCTCATTTTTTCATCTTCACTTTATATTTTAGAGCGATTGTGAGAATTGAGACCATGTCGTAGTTCTTATGACCATGATTGCAAACCTCATATTCCCAGTCCTTATCATGAGGTATGCGATCATCTCTTCTCTCACTGTGTAACTTTTCTCTAAAACTCTTGCTCTCCCAAAATTGAAACCAGATCATGAATCGCAGTTCTTGAGTCGCATTCCTCATGCGAAAGATTACAACTATTTCAGCATCATCATCTTCTAGTAGAAACCAAATAAAAAAAATTCAAACTCTAGATCTCAAAATTACCTTGAAAATGATCAAATCTTTCACGAGATGATTGATGAAGAAGAACGGCGAGATTCGTAGATATGACGAAGATAATGGATGAAAAAAAGCCAAAAGAAAATTTAACCGATCAGACCTAAAAAATGGGTAAAATTGAAGGAAAAAATGACATAGTTATACAATAGAGTCCAATTTAAATGAATCATATAGCTGACGTGAATTAGAGCTGAGTTGAAAATAAATTTATAATTGAGATTTTTTCTAAATTAATTGTAAACAGTGCTGTACAATGCCAATTTTCTGAAACATATATGAATAGGTAGTCAGAGCCGTCGGATACAGGTCTACAACTGCAACCGTCCATTTGAATCTCAAAGTTCAAAAATCAAAACGCTCTCTCGCTCTTAAAATACAGCCCATTATCATATGACCGTTGCAGCTCTCAAAACCCCTCTCTCTCTCTCTCTCGATCTCGATCTCGATCTTCATCTCTTTGATTTGATCTTAAAAGAGGAGGAGAAAAAAACACTTTTTCCTTGAAAATTCTTTGAAGAGATCGATCTGAGAACAAAACAGCCATGGGTGAAGAATCCTTGTGGTTGACGCCCCTCCCTCAACAGAAAGAACCCTCAGCAGCAGCAGTCGAAGAAATCATTCCAAAAATCGAGGTCTCTAATCTTTTTCCCTTTTTTTGCTCTCTTTTGTTAAAATTTTCTCATTTAATTTGCAATTGATGGGATTTTTGTTTATTTTCAGATGGAACCCAGATGAAAGAGGGTCTAATTCCTCGATCTCATGGTATGAATGATCCAACCCAAGAAATTCTTGAAGGAAAAAAAAAAGGCCTCTTTGTTTTTTTTCAGTGACCAGTCAATTTCTTCGCCCAATTATTGACTCCTGTTCTTCCCTTTATGAATCAGATGGACCGATCATCTCAGAGGCGGGAACAACTCAAGAAAGTGGTATATTTTTTCTATATAATGATTCTTCCTTTTCTTTTTCGTTCTTTTTTTTTTTTTATTTTTTCCTTATAATCTTCTCGATTTGTCAAATTTTCTCGTGGTTTTAGTTATCCTCACTGACTCAGGACTGAATTCAGCCGATTCAAAAGTATTGGATGAGAAAGGGAGCAGCATTCAGGTGATCAATCGACGACTCCTGATATAAATTTAAAATTCGCGTTTTCATACTAGGCCAATTACAATTTTTGAAAAAATCCTTTCTTTCAGGACTTTAAGGATGACTGTGTCATACCATTCCCTGTATTGAAGGGTGATTCCGTGGCATCGTTTTTCGGTTCTGATCTCACTTCTGCCCTTCAAGTTCTTGGTATGTTAGCGCGTTTGTTTTATTGAGTTGTTTCTTGTTCTCGTTTTGGTATTCATGAATCATGAAGCATGAACAGTCATAATAGCCTCATGTCTCTCGTCTTTCCTCTCAGGAACAAAGTACAACAATTTACTTAAGAAATGTCACGAACAGACTGCTGAAACTGAGAAGTTGCGGAATAACTGTGAATTGTTAAGCAACAAGTGTGGCGAAGAGTGTGTGCCTAAATATGAGGCATTAAAGGAGAAGTATACCGAGGAATTCTCTGAACGAAAACGTCTATACAATGAAATAATAGAGTTGAAAGGGAATATAAGGGTATTTTGCAGATGCCGGCCTTTAAGCTCAGACGAAATATCCAAGGGTCATACTTCTGTGGTTGAGTTTGACCCTTCCCAGGATTCTGAGTTGCAGGTCATCTGCTCGGATAACACCAAGAAGCAGTTCAAATTCGATCATGTTTTCAGTCCTAAAGATGATCAAGGTAGAAAATTTGATATAAAAAGAAAGAACTTTTTGTAGCGGGTTGTAATTTCATCATTTTAGAGTGCTATGTGATAGTCAAATACCTATATCATCTGTAAAAATAGTTTTCCTTGTATGTTTTACCATTGCAATCTCTATGTTTCATCAAGTTATCTGTTGTCTATAAGTCATACTGTCTGTGCACTTAGCTCCATTATGCGGTTATTATATGTTGAATTAGATTTCTACTTGTAGTAGAGAACTATTGAAGTATTATTTAATTATATTACATGCATTTCTATGACCAACTATTACCTGTGTATCTATCCAAATTTCCAATGTGGTACATTAGATATTAAGTGAATAGAGATTTTTCTATATAATACAGTGGAGTGTATATGTGTTAGTTAGAGAGCTATTACCATGTAAACTTACCATACATTTTACTTTGCATCTAACGAACAATTATCATACTATCTCTATCCACCTTGTCTAGTGATCTCTCCTTGTGTTACCATGGGAAGTAATTTTCTCTGTGTTCTGAGTAAATAGTTATTTGTTTTTTCATCCAAACTGTCAATAATTCTGTACAATTTTATGCTAACGAGTCATATCCATTTTTAAAAACTACAAGTCAATTTCCTAGTTAAAATTTTAAATTTAACAATCAGTTTGCTCCTTATGTCATATGCAGAAGTTGTATTTGCTGAGACATTGCCAGTTGTGAAATCAGTATTGGATGGGTACAATGTCTGCATATTTGCTTATGGGCAGACTGGAACTGGAAAGACATTCACCATGGAAGGAACACCAGAAAACCGAGGTGTCAACTATAGGGCTTTGGAAGAATTGTTCAGGAGTTCAATTGAGAGATCTTCAATGATTAGATATGAATTTTCTGTGTGCATGTTGGAGGTGTATAATGAGAAGATCAGAGACCTTCTCATAGAGAATTCAGATCAACCTCTAAAGAAGTAATTATTTAATTTCTTTGCTTTAGAAGCTAAGTCTTTTTTCCCCCTCTATATACACTTGGTTACCCATCAAATATATTGTCTTTGTGGCCCTTTAAAGGTTGGAGGTAAAGCAAGTACCAGATGGAACTCAAGATGTGCCTGGTCTAGTTGAATCACAAGCACGTGACATGGCTGAGGTTTGGGAGATTCTAAAGACTGGGGGGAAGAATAGATCAGTTGGATCCACTAATGCCAATGAACTAAGTAGTCGTTCTCACTGGTAAGGTTTAATGGAATTACATGTTATTAGTACATCTTATGGTCGTTTTATAGTTTTTTTTGGATAATGCTGTTTGCACTAGTTCTCATGCTGCTATGGCAAGTGAAGAGAGACCACCTCTTCCATTTAAAATATGTTACACTAAAGATTGAAGGTGGTGCTTAGGCCAACTTGACCTCAATATCAGTTGCAACTATTTAACTAGTTGTAAGCCTAATTTACATCAATACAAAGAGTATAAAAACATTAAAATGTTGCAAGTGATGTTGCTGCAACACAATTCACAACCATCCAATCTGCCATCTCAAATATCTTAAATAGGTTTATCTTACCTTGTCATTCTAGTTGAAGTGAAGAATATATACAAACACACTATATATTTGTATTAGGTCCAAAATATTTACTGCCTTCGAGAATGTTAACTTTTATTATTTTTCAAGTTTGGTCCGGGTAACTGTCAAGGGAGAGAATTTAGTGAGCGGACAGAGGAGCAGGAGCCACATGTGGCTCGTGGATTTAGCAGGAAGCGAGCGAGTTGGCAAGACTGAAGTGGAGGGAGAGAGGTTGAAGGAGTCACAGTTCATCAATAAGTCCCCTCTCTGCCCTTGGAGATGTTATATCTGCCCTTGCCTCCAAGAATCCCCATATACCGTATAGGTAACCACCCCCCCCCCCCCCCCCCCCCCCCCCCAAATTTGTTTATCTATCCATTCTAACTATCTGCTCTGAATATGAAATTGCAGGAATTCAAAACTTACTCATTTGCTACAGAGCTCTCTAGGTAAGAGAGTTTGTATTCATTTTATTTTTCACGTGGTTTTGGATTTAGAAATGTTATGAAAACTGATTGTAGATTTATAGTTTGTAAGATATTTGTTACTTTCATATTTCTCATGCTTCATACTAAATGTTTGGGATGTAAAACAAAATAGGAGGAGATTGCAAGACTCTTATGTTCACACAGATCAGCCCAAGCTCAGCAGACCTGGGAGAGACTCTTTGCTCCCTGAACTTTGCAAGTAGAGTTCGGGGTATTGAATATGGCCCTGCCAGGAAACAGTCTGATCCAGCAGAGAGTTTTAAACTTAAACAGATGGTAGCATCACATGCTGTTATCTTATCTTTTTCTGCTGGGAAAATGGTTCTTATGCTCTTGACTAAACTGAATAATTTTGTCATTCTTTTTCCTTTCTTCCCTGTACAGGCAGAGAAGCTTCGGCAGGAAGAGAAGGAAACTGCAAGATTAAATGACAGCCTGCAGTTGATGCAGCTTAAATATCTATCAAGAGAGAATGTGTTTAAAACTCTTCAAGAAAAGGTAAGGCGCGGAAGTTATAGTTAATAAACTAAAACTACCTTCATACGGACCCTTTGTTTTTCAGGATTCATCTTATTTTCTCTTTATTTAGTGGATGGTCTAATGTGTAATAATTGTTGAAAATAATTCAACATGTGTAGGCTTTCATATGTGAATTTAATGTGTATGGTTATTTTAAAGTATAGTCCAAACTAATTGTAATCTAATAAAGTTAATAATTGAACTAATAGATATTAAATTGTCATAGATTTAATGTGTAGAGATAATTATGTAATTTCTAATTTGATGAAGGGCCAAATTGAAAAAAGAAATAACTAATAGAATCAGTTATTATTTAAGGGATCATGGTTCCCAAAAGAACGTATTTTCTTCTTCTCTTTGAGATCCCTTCAAGCAGTGAAGAAAACCCTAGAGGAATATGGATCTTTTAGAAGGCCTTCTCCATCCTAATAATTCAAGAAATTCAATCATGAATTAAGGTATGCTTTCACTCTTATTAATTTTCTCATATTTTGAATCTTCATGGAGACTAGATCCATATTTTAGGGTTTAATCTATGTTAAAGATAAAGTTATGATTTTGATCTTGTTTATTTTAAGGATGATTATTGTAAATTGAATCCTTTTATTTAATTCAAATTTCAACAATTGGTATCAGAGCCACTCCATTGAGAATTTCTAGATTTGAAAATTAAATTTCAAATTTGAGATTTTTATTAATACTTCCATGAAATATAAATTAGCTCTTATAAATCATATTGCATAATTAAAGTGCTTTGGTAAAATTTTCTTTTCTTCAGATTTGTGGATTTAAAAATTTCAGATCTTAATTCAGTTTTAAAATAAAAAGAATCCTAGACCAGTTGCGGCGCCATATCTTCTAACAGTGCCCCGAGCGTCACGCAATTTTGGGTCCTTTTTTGGACAATTTTGAGAGTTTTCAAAATTTTAAACAATTTTTTGATACATCTAATAAATTATTGAGATTATCTAACATTTAATAACAACTAATTGAAATAAGATGTCGTCAAAATGACTTCTCTTGTGTAGATTAGTTTCTTGAGAATACTGAGATGTTTGTGTGTGTGTGTGTGAATTCATACGAGTATTAACCGGCCCAAAGGAAGAATAATATTTGACCGAACTGTATACGCACTTGTGGTGATAAATGTGTGACAATTATAAAGTTGCCATGTGAATAATAAGCTGATCCAAAGATAAATTTATTATTTGACAGGATTTATTGTCAACATTTGATTGCTACACCAAGAGTACCACGTACAAGTTAATATTATTGTCTAAAGACTTGATATTAATGGCGTGTTAGGTATCTTGAGATGTATTCTATAATTGTTTAAATTTAAAAGTCATTTATTTGATTATGATGTGAACATGCATGCTTATTTAATTTATTCTCTGTACAGCTATTGCATCGGCTGCTGCTATATTTGCAAACACAAACAATATTCTCATGCTTAATGGGACAAACTTCAAAGAATAGAAAGAAAATATTTTAATTATTTTTGGTTACATAGATCTAGATCTTGCACTAAGGACAGAACAATCTGCTTCTCTTATAGCTGAAAATTCTTCTGATGATACGAAGAATTTTGAGAAGTAGGAACGCTCTAATCGCATGAGTCTAATGATCATAAAGCGCGGCATTTCGGAAGCCTTTCGAGGTGCAGTATCTGTTGAGATAATTTTAGTTAATGATTTTTTGCCGAAATTTAGAAACATTTTGCAAAGAACGATAAGGCAGAAAACAAGCATGCTTTTAAGCCTAGCTTGATTTTTATGAAGTGCAAGGGCAAAGGAAACATAAAAGGAGCACATCATTGAGATGTCTCATATTGCTTCCAAGTTTAAGGCATTAAAGCTCGAGTTGTCTGAGGACTTGCTCGTGCATTTGGTATTGATTTCGCTTCATGCATACTTCAGTCAATTTAACATCAGTTATAACTGTCAGAAGGAGAAATAGACTCTGAATGAGCTCATTTCATATTGTGCGTAAGAAGAGAAAAAGCTTAAGCATGAGAAATCCGAAAAGTGCTCATCTGGTCAATACCTCAAAAGACAAGGGCAAGAAAAGAAAGAAGGATGAAGCTGCTAAGTGTCCAGATCAAAAGAAACGTAAGAAAAATGAAGATTTTTTCTTTTGTAAGAAACCTGAACACGTAACAAAAAGAATGTACAAAATATCACACTTAGTGTGCTAAGAAAGGTATATTCTGAGGTATAATTTAGCTTTAGTACCTAGAAACACTTGGTGGTTAGACTCTGTTACTACTACTCACATAAGGCCAACTGATGGTAAAGGTAATATCTTTGTGGGTGATGAAAAGTCAGTAGAAGTTGAGGCAATAGGGCATTTTAGGTTGTTGTTAGGAACTGATCTTTATTTGGACTTGAAAGACACTTTCATTGTACTGTCATTTAGACAGAATTTGGTTTCTGTTTCTTTATTGGACAAATTTGGTTATCATTATTCTTTGGGAAACAATCAGTTTAGTCTTTCATTAAATTCAAATATTATTGGTACTGGTTCATTGAGTATTCATGACAACTTTTATTTGCTTGACACGATTGCATCATATAATAAAATCTTGCATGTAGATTCACGTGGTACAAAACGTAAGCTAAATAAAGAAAATTCAGCAAGATTATGACACAAGCGTTTGGGTCAATCTAGAATAGAACGACTTGTGACAGAAGGTATTTTGGATTCTGTTGATTTTTCAGACTTAAATGTCTGTGTTGAGTGTATCAAGAGAAAACAGACCAAACATAAGAGATTAGGTGCCAACAGATCTTCAGGCATCTTAAAATTGATACATATGGATATCTGTGGACCATTCCCTACGGCTTCTTGGAATAGTCAACGATACTTTATATCATTCATAGACGATTACTCACGTTATGGGCACCTATATCTCATTCATGAGATATCAGAGTCCCTGAACATGTTCAATATTTTCAGAGCTGAAGTTGAAACTCAACTCAACAAGAAAATTAAGTATGTCAGAGCTGACCGTGGTGGTGAGTACTACGACAGATATGACGATTCAAGGAACAAGGTCCAGGGCCATTTGCTGACTTCATAGAGGAGTATGGAATCGTCCCTTAGTATATCATGCCAGCCTCACCTAGCATGAATGGTGTGGCTGAAAGACAAAACAGGACTCTTAAGGATATGGTGAGAAGTATGATTAGCCATTCTACGTTACCAGAATCACTCTGGGAGAAGCAATAAAGACATCAACTTATATTTTGAACAAAGTATCAACTAAAGCAGCTGTCAAAAAAATACCTTATGAGCTTTGGACATGTCGACACTTTCACATTTGGGGATGTCCATCTGAGGCAAGGCAAAGCATAGGCCAAATGAAAAGAAATTGGACTTCAAAATAGTGAGTAGCTATTTCATTGGTTACTCTGAGCGATTTAGGGGCTACAAGTTTTATGATCCCACTATTAGGTCAATTTTTAAAACAGGAATTGCAATATTTTTTGAGGATGTTGAGTTTGGGGGGAGAAATAAGGTTAGAGACATTGTCTTTGAGGAGAAATTGGTTTCGATCCCTACCACTACTTTTGACAGTGTACAGGCTTCTATACCTGTCACTGTTCGAGAAGCAAATATGGAATCTCAACAAGACAATATTGAACAACTCTCCACTCAAACTGAAGTAATTGTTCCTGAAGAACAAACTCAATAACCTCAGAACAGATGCCACTAAAGAGATCCACAAGAGAGAGGAGAAATGCTATTCCAGATGGCTATATAGTATTCCTCTAAGAACATGAGAACATTGATGGATTGGTGGAAGGTGATCCAATCAACTTCCATCAAGCCATGCAGGATTCTACCGCTTAAAAATGGATAGAATGCCATGAATGAAGAGCATTAAGTCTATGCAAGACAGTCAAGTTTAGGATCTTGTCCCATTACCTGAAGGTAAGAAGTTCATTGGTTGCAAATATTTAAAACCAAAAGAAATTCAGAAGGTAATGTGGAGAGATATAAGGCTCGTCTTGTTGCTAAAGGCTTTACTCAAAGGGAAGACATTGATTTTACAGAGACTCTGGTTTCATTGAAAGACTCTTTTAGGACAATTATGACTCCTGTTGCATATTTAGATCTTGAGTTACATCATATGGATTTAAGACTGTCTTTCTCAATGGAAACATTGATGAAACTATATATAGGGTGCAACCAGAAAACTGTGTCTAGAGACTTAAAGAATATGGTTTGCAAATTAAAGAAATTCATCTATGGATTCAAGCAAGCTTCCCGTCAATGGTACTAGAAGTTTCATCAAGTAGTTGTCTCATTTGATTTCGAGACAAATGCTGTTGAAAATTGTATGTATCACAAGTTCAGTGGGAGTAAGCATATATTCTTGATTTTGTATGTTGATGACAACTCCTTGCTACCAATGATAAGGTAATTTTGCATGAAACTAAGAGATTTTATTAAAGAAATTTAGAAGGTAATGTGGAGAGATATAAGGCTCGTCTTGTTGCTAAAGGCTTTACTCAAAGGGAAGGCATTGATTTTACAGAGACTCTCTGGTTTCATTGAAAGACTCTTTTAGGACAATTATGACTCCTGTTGCATATTTAGATCTTGAGTTACATCAGATGGATTTAAGACTGTCTTTCTCAATGGTAACATTGATGAAACTATATATAGGGTGCAACCAGAAAACTGTGTCTAGAGACTTAAAGAATATGGTTTGCAAATTAAAGAAATTCATCTATGGATTCAAGCAAGCTTCCCGTCAATGGTACTAGAAGTTTCATCAAGTAGTTCTCTCATTTGGTTTCGAGACAAATGCTGTTGAAAATTGTATGTATCACAAGTTCAGTGGGAGTAAGCATATATTCTTGATTTTGTATGTTGATGACAACTCCTTGCTACCAATGATAAGGTAATTTTGCATGAAACTAAGAGATTTTATTAAAGAAATTTAAGATAAAAAATCTTGGTGAGGCGTCTTTTATTTTAGGAATCCAAATATACCGAGATCGCCCTCAGGATATTCTTAGATTGTCACAAAAGACCTATATAGAAAAGGTGCTTAAAAGATATGGTATGCAAGATTATAAACTGAAAGACACCATAGTCGCAAAAGATGATAAATTCAATATAAGTCAATGCCCTAAGAATAACCTTGAAGTTAAGGAATACAGAAAATTTTCTATGTTTCAGCTGTAGGGAGTCTAATGTATGCTCAGGTTTTGCACACGTTCAGACATAACATTCATTGTTAGAATACTAGGCAGATATTTAAGTAATCCCGGGATGGATCACTAGACAGCAGCCAAAATGGTCTTCAGATATTTACAGAGAACTAAGGATTACATGCTCACATACAAGAAGTCAGATCAGATTGAGATCATTGGGTATTCGGATTCTGATTTTGCTAGATGTCTAGACAGCAGTAGATCCATATTGAGTTACATTTACCTGTTAGCTGGATGAGCTATTTTCTGAAAGAGTGCTAAGCAAACCCTCATAGAGCTCCATCATGACAGCAAAATTTGTAGCATGTTATGAGGTATCCAACCATGGATTATGGCTGCGAAATTTTGTCACTGGGCTGCACATTCTGAGTGGTATTAAAGTTATACTATGACAATAAATCAGCAGTTTTATATTCTAACAACAATAAGAGCTCGTCCAGGTCAAGATACATTGACATAAAGTTTCTGATTGTGAATAAAAGGATACAGAGTGAATAGATTTTCATAAAGCATAGTGGAACAAACTCCATGATTGCGGATTCGCTTACTAAAGGATTAACACCGAAGGTCTTTCATTAGCACACTGCTTCTATGGGTGTTATATCATTTGAGAATATCATAGTTTAGTGGGAGTTTGTATATATGTTTTATTGTTTTATTTTGTATTTTGGACATTTTTGTGCATTTGGATATTTTCTGGAAAAATAAAGTATTTAGTTTATGCACTCTGTTTTATTATGTTAAAGTTTGATCTCAATAAAAGTTTAAGGGTGGTGGGTCAGCTGGAAATAGGCATGTTCAGATCATATTACATGTAATTTTTATACTACACATCCATTATTGATCTATGTTGTTTGGTTGTATTGGTATATGTGATTATTGATGGGTTTATTACGTTAAAGAAATACAAAAAATTTTCTATGTTTCAGTTGTAGGGAGTCTAATGTATGCTTAGGTTTGCACACGTTCAGACATAACATTCACTGTTAGAATACTAGGCAGATATTTAAGTAATCCGGGATGGATCACTAGACAGAAGCCAAAATGGTCTTCAAATATTTATAGAGAACTAAGGATTACATGCTCACATACAAGAAGTCAGATCAGATTGAGATCATTGAGTATTCGGATTCTGATTTTGCTAGATGTCTAGACAGAAGTAGATCCATATTGAGTTACATTTACCTGTTAGCTGGATGAGCTATTTTCTGAAAGAGTGCTAAGCAAACCCTCATAAAGCTCCATCATGGCAGCAAAATTTGTAGCATGTTATGAGGCATCCAACCATGGATTATGGCTGCGAAATTTTGTCACTGGGCTGCACATTCTGAGTGGTATTAAAGTTATACTATTACAATAAATCAGCAGTTTTATATTCTAACAACAATAAGAGCTCGTCCAGGTCAAGATACATTGACATAAAGTTTCTGATTGTGAATAAAAGGGTACAGAGTGAACAGATTTTCATAGAGCACAGTGGAACAAACTCCTGCGGATTCGCTTACTAAAAGATTAACACCGAAGGTCTTTCATGAGCACACTGTTTCTATGGGTGTTATATCATTTGAGAATATCATAGTTTAGTGGGAGTTTGTATATATGTTTTATTATTTTATTTTGTATTTTGGACATTTTTTGTGCATTTGGATATTTTCTGGAAAAATAAAGTATTTAGTTTATGCACTCTGTTTATTATGTTAAAGTTTGATCTCAATAAAAGTTTAAGGGTGGTGGGCCAGCTGGAAATAGGCATGTTCAGATCATATTACATGTAATTTTTATACTACACATCCATGATTGATCCTTGTTGTTTGGTTGTATTGGTATATGTGATTATTGATGGGTTTAATTACGTTAAAGAAATACAGAAAATTTTCTATGTTTCAGCTGTAGAGAGTCTAATATGCTCAGGTTTGCACACGTTCAGACATAACATTCACTGTTAGAATACTAGGCAGATATTTAAGTAATCCCGGGATGGATCACTAGACAGCAGCCAAAATGGTCTTCAGATATTTACAGAGAACTAAGGATTACATACTCACATACAAGAAGTCAGATCAGATTGAGATCATTGGGTATTCGGATTCTGATTTTGCTAGATGTCTAGACAGAAGTAGATTCATACTGAGTTACATTAACTTGTTAGCTGGATGAGCTATTTTCTGAAAGAGTGCTAAGCAAACCCTCATAGATCTCCATCATGGCAGCAAAATTTGTAGCATGTTATGAGGCATCCAACCATGGATTATGGCTGCGAAATTTTGTCACTGGGCTGCACATTCTGAGTGGTATTAAAGTTATACTATTACAATAAATCAGCAGTTTTATATTCTAACAACAATAAGAGCTCGTCCAGGTCAAGATACATTGACATAAAATTTTTGATTGTGAATAAAAGGGTACAGAGTGAACAGATTTTCATAGAGCACAGTGAAACAAACTCCATGATTGCGGATTCGCTTACTAAAGGATTAACATCGAAGGTCTTTCATGAGCACACTGTTTCTATGGGTGTTATATCATTTGAGAATATCATAGTTTAGTGGGAGTTTGTATATATGTTTTATTGTTTTATTTTGTATTTTGGACATTTTTTGTGCATTTGGATATTTTCTGAAAAAATAAAGTATTTAGTTTATGCACTCTGTTTTATTATGTTATCAATAAAAGTTTAAGGGTGGTGGGCCAGCTAGAAATAGGCATGTTCAGATCATATTACATGTAATTTTTATACTATACATCCATGATTGATCTATGTTATTTGGTTGTATTGGTATATGTGATTATTGATGGGTTTAATTACGCTAAATGTAACAAAAATTCCTTTAGTCCTATATCAGTATAATCAATAGATGGGTTTGTTAATAATACCTGATTATATAATAGTAATAGTTTGAGCTCATAAGGTATACACATTTAAAGGTAGCATATATGGTCCAAGTGGGAGATTGTTGGAAATAATTCAACATGTATGAGCTCACATATGTGAGTTTAATGTGTATGGCTATCTTAAAATATAGTCCAAATTAATTGTGATCTAATAAAGTTAATAATTAGACTAATAGGTATTAAATTGTCATGAATTTAATGTGTAGAGATAATTATGTAATTTCTAATTTGATGAATGGCCAAATTGATAAAAGAAATAACTGATGGAATCAGTTATTATTTAAGGGATCATGATCCCCAAAAGAACGCATCTTCTTCTTCTCTTTGAGATCCCTTCAAGCAGAGAGAAAATCCCAGAGGAATACAGATCTTTTGGAAGGCCTTCTCCATCTCAATAATTCAAGGAATTCAATGTACGTTTTCGCTCTTATTGTTTTAATTTTCTCATATCTTTGAATCTTCATGAAGATTAGATTTATATTTTAGGGTTTGATTTATGTTAAAGATAAAGTTATGATTTTGATCTTATTTATTCTAAGGATGATTATTGTAAATAGAATCCTTTTATTCTTGTTGAAAACTTGGAATTGTCCAAGTGGGGTTTTAGGAAATTTGAGCTGAATTTTAGATGGGACCCGCTGCTCAGAATGCGCGAGAGATGATTGGAACGTGTTCTCCTTTTAGTGGTGATGAACGTAGCAGTGTTTTAAAAAACTCGTTATATAACTCGTTATAACTCGTTATATAACTCGTTATAACTCGTTATAACATAATGCCGACCAATCGTTATGTAACAGGTTTAAAAAAACGCAATATTTGATAACTATGGTTATTTTGTCCGTAACTTACGTTATGTTACGTTAACGTAACACACTGTTGTAACCTACATTACAGAGCAAGTTTTATAAACCCCCATGTTCTCCCGGTCTATGACAAAAAATCCCCCAAATTCGCTCGTTCGCTCGTCCTCTCTGCAACCTCGCAGTCGTCTCCTCGTTCGGCGTCGAGAAGAAAGAATAAGACATACCTCTCCGATTGACAGCAAAATAAGAACTCCTCTGGTGGTTCTCCGTCGTGGTGGTTCTCACCGGTGTCGTCTCCAAGCGGTGGTTCTCCGTCTCCAAGCACATGTAAGCTTTCTCTCCCCTCTGATCTTTCTCTCATCTCCAGTCTCCCCATGGATCTCTCTCTACTCTCTCTCCCTTCTG
>JAVJIF010025618.1:0-56041 GCA_038442645.1 Agave tequilana | reverse complement strand
GTGGAGCCTTCCACAGAGGACCGGGCCTATCTTTCTGAGCAAGGCTGACCAGCTCTAGTCTCATCGTGCCGACTCTTCCTTTGGTTCACGGGATCTCCATCCATTTCGTGAGCATTTTTTTGTATTTTTGGTTGTATAGGATTCATTTTGGACTTGTGTTGTGATAAAGGACACTTGTAAAGTGATTTTTGCTTATCATAACTTGTATAACTTTGTATTTATCTTTTTGTAAGTTGGCATATGAATATACCACGCTGTGTGTTGTACTCTGATACTTGTTGTACTTAGGCTTAGCGTATATACATGGGGCACCACCTGACCTACGTATATGCGTTGGCAGTGACGTTCCGTATCATTGGGATCGGGGCGTTACAAGTGAGATAGTTTTTTAGGTGATCAAAGTGTTGTGATCACCAAAGACTTTATTTGTTCTTTGAGAGGCAGACGGTTGTGTTCGCATTGTTTCGGGTCCTAGTGTGGACTCGGTGTTTCGAGTTCGGGTGCGAGCTCATTGTTTAAGGTGCGGCCTCGGCGAGCTGGTGGGCTTGTGGTGGTACGACTAGAGAGAGTCCAAGGAGTTCTAGTGGGAACAAGTTGTAGTGTTGCGGCACCGGGTGATCCATTGGGATCGATTATAGAGAAATCCTTCGTGTGTCGAAGGCGGGGATGTAGAGCAAGGGTGTTCGAACCTCGAAAACAAATCCCTTATGTTTGCGATTGCTCACTCTCTCTCTCTTTGTCTCTTGTTTATATCTTGCATTCCTTTATTGTGTTTATCTTTATATGCTTGATATATTCATTTGTGCTTATTGATATACATGCTTGGGTTGTTTGCTAACACTTGTATTTAACCAAGAGAGCCAACGCGGCACCTCAACCCATTCAAGGAGAATCTAGAGGAGTTTGTCCAGAGCCCTTCACGGGGAATTCGGTAACACTCTTGTGTTATACGTGGTGTTTAGTTTAAATAGTTTGTTTAGGTCATAATTGCTTTTTAGCTTCCGCATATTTGGCATTAAGTGACCATTAGATTAGCCTTCACCGATTCAACCCCCCTCTAGGTGAACCTTCATTATCACCAAACATTATTGTAGCAAGACCAACACAAAATCCCTTCCCTACAACCAACATATCACCCCATAGAATCGCCTTCAAATCATACACTTTAAGCATGCAATTTAAAGTATGTCACTCCAATTATTTCACGCGATGTAGAAAGCTCTCGATCAACAGCACAATAAGCTAGTATGTGTCTAATCTTTAGCTAGAAAACAACATCTCGTTCATCCCAACAAAAATTATAGCATCAGCCACTGAGTTTGCTCTTCACAACGCCAAATTGATCTTAATTTTGCAATGTCGTAGCGTGGACCAATGAAAACCATATATTTTTGTAAAAAAATCTTCAAAAAAATGAAATAGCATCCCAATTAACTTAAGAAAGGAAAAGATCACATTTTTAACCAAAGAACAACATATTCTGTTCCTTCCATTTTTTTGGGGGGAATATAGGTCAGCCTGTGTTGGGACATTGCCTTGTTTTTAAGAAGAGATGATGGTCAAACAGATCCAATCGAATTTGAGAAGAAGAAGAACTTAGAAAAGAAGCAAATCCAGAAAAATGTGTGGCGCGCCCACAATCAACAGACAAGGACATCAATTCAAATTTTCGATAAGCTTTCAGGCCTGTCGATATGGGGTCGTCGACAGCCAAACTGGTATGTCGACAGCCAGTAGCCCAAAACAGGATTCTGTTTCCTTTTCGGGCACGTTCAGATTCCTTACCTAGCAGAGTTCAACAGGAATCATTTCTATTCAATGAAGATTTGTTTCTAAAGTTTAAAGGGCCTAGAATTCTTCTCGATCAAGAAATTTACTCCTACAAGGATTGATCAAGTTCTTCAACCATGCGACAGCTAAGATCATCTCATAGCCCTAATAGGATTTGTATTGTAAAACTCTATAATAAAGGTTGTAACCTATATAACAACACAAGAAAAAACAGGAAGCCAATGTAAAAAAGAAGAGTAAGTGATGTAGCATAAAGAGAAAGTATACTCTTATAATCTTATGAGATTCAAGAAGAAGCTGAATTCTCTTGTGGGAATCAAGGAGAAGGTTAGATCTTTTGTACCAAGTTTATTAATAAAACTCTCTCAAGTTCTCTCTCTGTGGACAAATGCCAAGTTTGGGTTGAACCACATTAAATCCTCTGTAACACCCCGCTCCCGAATACGTACTTAGTTGCGTATTCAGATTTTTCGATCATATTTTTTGATTTGCTTCTTATTTTGTTTGCTTTATGAATTATTTATATGATTGTTTTGCCTTGGATTGGGATTTGTGGACTCGGAGTCAGCCCTAGCCTGAACCGGGGGACCGATCCTAGAGTGTTGCTCGATTAGACTTTCTGGTATTCTGATTTGACCGATTTCAGTTTCAAATATCGTTTTCCAATATTCTAGATTTTTCATGATTTTTTGGAATTTTCCTGAATAAGTTGTAAATCTTCAAAACCCGGGTCGACCAATACTGCTGCTTGATTCTCGGATTTTTAATTTATAATCGGAGTTGAATTTCAAGAAATGACTTTCCCATAACTTCTTAAAAATCATATTTTCTATCTAAATACTTTTTCTGAGATTTTTCAGAATTTATCAAAATCCGGCCAACCCGTGTAGACCGATATTGACGGTTGACTTTTAGGATTTTTATTTTGAAAATGAGATTGAATCTCTGAAAATCGATTTCACCAAATCTTTATATAATATTTATTATTTTTGAGAATTTTTGAAAAGCTTTCCAAGCTACTTTTATTTTTGGACTTTTCCGAGTTTTCAGTGTTTTCCCAGATACCGGAATTTTATCCAGATATTTTACTTTTCTCTTTTTTCATTTTTCTCTCTCCTCGCTGGGCGCGAGTTTCACCCACCTGGATTTAACATTTAATGCAGATATCCTCTCCATACTGCATTTAATGTTACGTCCTTCAGTCAAATCTGACTTTTGTCCTTTCTGTTAAACGCAGCATTCGCGTTTTTCCCAAACGCGAGTTTCATCCTCGCGTCTGGGCAATTGCCAGATGCGAGTCTTAGTTGAATGGGGACGCAGCCATTTAGTGGAGACGCAAGTCTCTTTATGTAAGGATAGGAATGGCAATATGGTAATAATCATTCTCCCTTATATAACCACCACCCCTTTCTTTCCTTCTCTTTCATTTCTTCTTCTTTCTTCTTCCAGCATGCAGCCAACGAAAATGGCAGCCCATAAAAACAGCCCCTTGCCTTCCTTTCCACCCACCATGCTCCACCATTCCAACCTCCATTTCCACCACCACTCCTCCACCATTCTCCCCTCTATCTCCTCCTCCATTCCAACAACACACAACACCTCCACACCACCTTCTTCTTCCTCTTTTCCACCAAGAAACACCAAATAACCCATTCTCACCACTAACTTCACCACCTTCTCCACCACCACCTACACCACCTTAGCCACCACGAAACACACCATCTTCTTCTCCTCGTCATTCTCTTTCCAACGGACCTACTCGTCGCTCTCCGAAATACCATTTCCAAAACTCCAAATTTCCA
The DNA here is from genome assembly GCA_038442645.1 of Agave tequilana. NCBI lineage: Eukaryota > Viridiplantae > Streptophyta > Magnoliopsida > Asparagales > Asparagaceae > Agave > Agave tequilana. The sequence continues at coordinate 52,448 of JAVJIF010025618.1, read as the reverse complement.
TATGAACTAGACTTGCACTCCATTTGATGACTTGGGCTTGGAGCCTTGGCTGCCTTCTCCGGCCAACTCCGGCCGCCGCCGTGACCGCCGGCCATGGCCGACCACCCCCCTTCCATTCTTCTTTCCTTTCTTTCCTTTCCTTCTTTCTTTTCTTCCCTTCTTTCTTTTCTTTCTTTCTTCTTCTTCTTTTCTTCTTTTTCCATTCCTTCTCAGTTCCTTGTTCTTCCCTGCGGCTCTCTCTTTCTCTGTTCCTGCGTCTCTCTCTCCCCTCTCCATGTACGCTGTCTCCCTTTCTCTCTTGTCCTGTCTCTCTCTCTCTTTCACTCTATTGCTAGACGCGGCTCACCCCCGCATTCAAGCAATTCCTTAACGCGATTCTCGCGTTCTTGTATCAACGCGACGCGGAGTTCATGCTCGCGTCTGCGTTCTCCTCGTGTCCTTGCTAGAACACGGGTCTTGAACCCCGCGTTTGTAACATATGCGCAACGCGACTCCTGCGTCTGCGACCCCCGCGTCTCACTCTCAAACCGCGTCCCCCTGTATACACTCTCTTTCTCTCTCTCCATATACTTCTCTCTCTAGCTCTCTCTTTCTCTCTCCTCTTCTATATAATATAATATTTATTATATTTGAACTCATATTCGAGTTGATTACCTAGATTCCGGAGATCAGGGATTTCACAGTGTTTTTTCTAAGATTTAGGCGAGTGTCCTCGCCTCCATTCGATTTTCCCCTTTTATCGGATCGACTTGTATTTGCATTATGTATCACTTGACAACTGATGTGTTATCATTTACCATGCTACTGCTGGACACCTGCTTCTGTTATGTTATCTCTTATCACTTGTTCCTTGTTATGACATGACTTATTACTTGTCACTTGCCTGATCACTTGTCATTGCATGTTGAGACCTGATACCTGTTATGATTAACTCTCTGCCTATGATTATCACATTACGGGAATGTAGTACTTGATCTTTTATTATGAACTCCCGTTATGCTTGTTATGTACTCCTGTTATGACCAGTTATGATCCTACTCATTCCCGAAATCTGATAATATTGTTAATAAGCTATAAAAAGGATACTTGCACGGGGAATGGGAGGAAGTGATGGATGCCGGTAGATGCCTTGCTTATAGTAATGGAATACAAAACTGACGATTCGTATTAGGGGGATTTCACCCCCCAGAAGATGTGTGTTAGGGGGATTTAAGGCCCCAATGGCTGTGTCCAGGGCGGACGGGAACTACTATAAGTAGGAGTTATTAGTTCTTCATCAGCTTCCAATTATAACCAACCTCGACTTACTTATATATGTGGGTATTATGTGTTGAGATGTACACCAGGACACATACCAAGATATATGGGTCGTGTTGGCCCAAGGTTACAATCACCCATGATTAGTGTATTTTGATGATTACAAAACATATTAGTTATTTGTACTAATAACATTTATTGTTTAAGTGTGTTTTCAGATTTCTATTCATACTAGAAGTCTTCTCTCACAAATACAAGGTTTTGGACTCAAGTCAACTCCAATTGGGCTCAAGATGCAAAATTGAAGATCAAGTGAAGATAGCCCTTCTTGAAGCATAGCTTTGAAGTCTTTTAGAAGTTTGTAAGTTTAGAATGTTAAAGTTTGAATATAGGAATTTGGCTCTAGGATTTACACTCACACTTGTTTCATATATTTCCTATGTTTTGAAAACGTTTAATTCCAAGTTTTATGCCTTAGTTTATATATACATGTACCAAAGCTTTATATCTTGAAAATCTTGTTTAAAACATGTGTATAAACTTTTTTCTGCATAATACTTAACTATATGTATTTTAAAACACTTCTCAAAATTTTTCCTCCTCAAAAACAGTCCAGTTTTTCAGTTTCAGGCAACATCCGTCGACCGGCCCGGTCGACCGGCGCTGTGTCTGGACATGCACTTTTTGTGTATGTCTGTCGGTCGACCGGACCGGTCGACCGACTAAGAGCATTTGCTCTCGGGATATTTCGGTCGACCGGACCGGTCGATCGGAAGAAGGAAACTGTGTTTCCTCCTTTTGGGTCGGTCGACCGAGAGCCAACGGCTCTTTCCAGCAGGGCTGGCGGTCGACCGGACCGGTCGACCGCCAAGCCTGCAACAAGGCAACGGCTCTTCCTCTTTGGGCAGTTCTGAAAAATCTGTTTCTTTTTCTCTGCTTTAACAGATTTTTGAGAGTGTTTGGGGGAGCTTTTGCAGGTTGAATTAGGTGTAAAGAAATTGTTTTTTACTTATTTTCAACCCTATAAATAGAGGAGAAGTCTCTCTTGCATTCACTTTGAAAAATCCTCAAGTTTACATTGTTTTCAAAAGAGAAAAGAAAAGAGTTTAAAGCTTTCATTCCAATTCTTTTTGAGCTTGTTTTTCAGTTGTGTTTGATTACTAATATCACTCTACAACTGAAGTTTTTCTCACCACACTTCATAGAGCAAAAATCCTATACTCATTCTATAGTGAAGTTGTAATTGAAGTGAGAGTGTTTGTAAAGAGTTTGAGAAAAGTGTAGTGATCTTGTTGTGATCACTTGGTTCTTGTAATCCTTTCTTTGTGGAGCAACCTCTTCGGTAGAGGTCCTTTGTACTCGGTGGAGCTCGGTGCTCGGTCTTCGGTAGACCAATTTGTAAAGGCATCCTCGGTGGATAGTGGAAACCCTTCACGAGGTGAAGGCGGGGACTAGAGCAAGTGTGCTCGAACCTCGAAACAAATCATCTTGTTTGCGATTGCCTTTGCGTTATTCTTGCTTACATTTCTCTTGCTTTATATTGTCTTGAACTATTTGCTTGAGAACTAACCCTTTACTTGTGCAATCTTGTCTTGTTCACTTTACTTGCTATATATTGCTTGTTGTATTTCATCATAGCATTCATCCTTTACTTGTTCGATCATATCTCATACAACACGGTTGCATTGCGCACCTCTAACCCATATCTAGGGGAATTGGAGGAAGGAGTTCAGAACCTCGCAAGGGATATTCGGCTCTTAGTCGTGTTTTGAGAGATCGTTGCATCACTCATTTAATTAAAGTTTAAAAAAAGATCACTAAATTAGCATTCACACCTATTCACCCCCCTCTAGGTGTTTTTCAATTGGTATCAGAGCTTGGACTCTAGGATTTGGTTAACCACCTTAGAGAAGATCCTAATTTGCTAATCATTTCATTCACATTCATATAGTAAAAATGGCCGATGGAATTAAGAACCCTCCTAAGTTTGATGGACTTAACTTTCCCATATGGAAAGTTAAGATGACCGTGTTTTTTGCAATCTCTAGGTAGCCGAGTTGCAAAAGCCGTGACTAAGTCCTTTAGTGTACCCCCCGGTGACGAATCCACTTGGTCCGAAATAGAGACTAAGGAATTCGATGCCAATGCCAAAGCTCACTATGCACTTCTACAAGCCCTTAATGATGATGACATTTCTAGGGTTATTCATTGCAAATCCGCATATGAGATTTGGTCACATTTGATAGTCACACATGAGGGGACCTCACAAGTAAAGAAGGCTAAGATTGACCTTCTTCGGTCCCAATATGAAACATTTAGCATGCAAGAAAATGAAACCATAGATGATATGGTTACAAGATTTACCAAGATTACTAATGGACTCTCTTCTTTAGGTGAAGATATCAACAATGATCAAAGAGTAAGGAAGATCATCCGGGCTCTTCCTCCTTCATGGGAAGTTAAAGCAACAACCTTGAAGGAACTCAACGACAATGAAGAGATGGAGCTTATAGGTCTCATTGGGAACCTCAAAACCCATGAGATGGAAAGGAAAGCAAGGGAGGATATGGCTCCTTCCAAAAGAAGACTATCGCCTTCAAGAGTCAAGCTACACACTCCGATGAAGACGATGAAGAAGAAGAGATGAGGAGCTCTCACTCCTTGTTAAGAATGTCCGGAGGATGTACAACAAGGCGAAGTACCAAGGTAGAAGAAGATGGCAAGGAGGCAAAGAAGAAAGGAAGATGTGTGCTTCAATTGCCAAAGACCGGGACACATTGTTGCGGAGTGTCCGGACAAAGCTAAGCCCTCCACTTCAAAGAAGCCTCACAAGAAGAAGGCTATGAAGGCAACTTGGGATTTGGAGACCGAATCCGAAGAAGAGATCGACACCGCCAACATGTGCTTCATGGCCAATGAAAGCACAAGCAAGGTAACCCTTCCACTCCTTTTGATGATGAACTCTCCATGGATGAACTAGGAGAAGCTTTTGTTGAGTTATCACAAAATTATGATTTCTTAAAGAAAAAGTATTTAAAAATGAAAAGGAAAATGAATCTTTAAGTCTTCAAGTTCTACTCTTACAAAGGAAAAAGATGATTTGGTTTCCACCTTGGCCACTACTAAAATGATTTTGAAAAATATAAGATTTCTTGCAAAGGTAAGACCCCACTAATTGATTCTAATGAAGTTTCTATGCTTAAGGAAAGATTAGACTCATTAAGTGTGTTTTGAAAAATTGTGAATTTAACAAGAAGAAAATTGAGGCTATGTTTCCTAAGAAACAAGCCCAAAGAAAAATGCTCATGCTCATGTTCATGTTCATGCTACACAACCTAAACACATGGCAAAACCCCAAAACATGCTCACACTACACATACACATCATGCTTTCATGTATAGAAAAGTGTACTCATGTTCACATTGTGGGCGGAAAGGACACTTAGCTAATTTTTGTTATGATAGACTAAGTACATCACATCATAATGTTTGGGTTCGTAACACTAACTTTCAAGGATCCAAGAAAGTTTGGGTACCAAAGTTAACATTGTTTTAAATGATGTAGGTACTTTCCAAAGCCCAAGGACGTAGAGGTTTGTGGTATCTTGATAGCGGTTGCTCAAGGCACATGACTTGGGACATCAACAACTTTGCAACCCTATCAAGATATCATGAAGGTGGCACCGTCACCTTCGGAGATGACGCCAAGGGTAAAATCATCGGTATTGGTAATGTAAAACTTGGCACCTCTCTTTAATTGAAAATGTAGTTTTAGTTGATGGCCTCAAGCATAATCTCTTGAGTGTTAGTCAACTTTGTGATAAAGGTTTTGATATTGTTTTTGATAATGTTGCTTGTAAAGTAATTGATAGAACTTCTAATATTTGTGTATTTTCCGGTTTTCGTGAAAGTAATGTTTATATGATTGATATGTTAAATATGTCTTGTAATATTACTTGTTTGAAAGCCCTCGATGATGACTCTTGGTTTTGGCATAGGAGATTAGGGCATATTTCTTTTGATCATATTTCTAGGTTAAACACAAAGGAAATGGTGAAAGGTATTCCTTTCTTGAATTTTGAAAAGGACCGAGTTTGTGACGCATGTCAATTTGGGAAACAAACTAAGTCTTCTTTCAAGTCAATTAAGGATATCATGACATCACGTCCTTTGGAGTTAATCCATATGGATCTTTTTGGCCCTACACAAACCAAAAGTTTAAGTGGGAATAGATTTGATTATGTTTTGGTGATGATTTTTCAAGATTTACTTGGGTTTTCTTTCTTGAACATAAAAGCCAAGCATTTTCGTATTTCCAAATTTTTAAGAAAAGAGTTGAAAAAGAAAAAGATGTTTCGATTTTGAATAAAAAGTGATAGAGGAGGTGAATCATTAACCAACCCTTTACCACTTTTTGTGATGAACATGGAATAAAGCATGAAATTTCTTGTCCTAGAACTCCACAACAAAATGGAGTAGTTGAACGGAAAAATAGAACATTACAAGAGATGGCTAGGACAATGCTAAGTGAAATGGTCTACCACATTATTTGTGGGCCGAGGCCGTAAATACATCATGCTACATATCAAATCGTGTTTTCTTGTGTAAAAATACTACTAAAACTTCTTTTGAAATGTATTTTTCTAGAAAACCTAATGTTTCCTATTTTAAAGTTTTTGGTTGCAAATGCTTTGTTTTAAACACAAAAGATTTTTTAGGAAAATTTGATCCTAAATCTTATGAGGCTATTTTTGTAGGTTACTCAAACACTAGTAAGCTTATAGAGTTTTCATTAGATCATCTTTGACTATTGAAGAGTCTATTCATGTTAAGTTTGAGGAATCTAACAAGTTTGTTAAGAATGTTGTAGAATAGATGCATTGGATGAAGGTTTGGAGAAAGTGACCTTGGAGGATGCTTCTACTATGGGAGACAAACCAAAGGATGATGAAGGAAGCGAAGCTAAGGTGGAAGAGGCACAAGGAAATGAAAATCAAACACATGAGGTGGAGCCTACTCAACCACTACCAAAGGATTGGAGATACAATCCACATCATCCCAAGGACCTCGTCATAGGTGAAGTATCAAAAGGGGTAACTACTCGTTCTAGACTTCATGACTATTGTGGTAACTATGCATTCATTTCTCATATTGAACCCAAAAATGTGCTCGAAGCCGAGGCCGATTCATATTGGTTGCTAGCCATGCAAGAGGAGCTCAATCAATTTGAGCGCAACCAAGTTTGGCACCTTGTTCCAAGGCCCCACGATAGACCAACAATTGGTACTAAGTGGATCTTTAAGAATAAGTTGGATGAATCGGGTCATGTAGTTAGAAACAAGGCTAGGTTAGTTGCCCAAGGTTACACTCAAATCGAAGGGATCGATTTTGAAGAAACCTTTGCACCCGTAGCACGACTTGAAGCCATACGGATGACACTAGCATTTGCCTCATATAAAGATTTCAAATTATTTCAAATGGATGTTAAAAGTGCTTTTCTAAATGGATTTATTGAAGAGGAGGTGTATGTTGAACAACCCCCGGGTTTGTTGATCCTACACATCCGGATTTTGTTTTTAAATTAGATAAAGCTCTTTATGGTTTGAAACAAGCCCCTAGGGCTTGGTATGAAAGACTTTCTTCATTTTTGACTTCAAATGGTTTTAAGAAAGTAAAATTGATACAACTTTGTTTACAAAACATGTAGAAAATGACATTCTTATTGTGCAAATTTATGTAGATGATATTATTTTTGGTTCTACTAATGAATCTCTTTGCAAAGCTTTTGAGTCATGCATGAAGGATGAATTTGAAATGTCTATGATGGGGGAGCTCAACTATTTCCTTGGACTCCAAATCAAGCAAAGGAAGGATGGGATCTTCATCAATCAAGCCAAGTACACAAAGGAACTAATCAAAAGGTTTGGGCTTGAAGGATCAAAAGTAAGCAAAACTCCCATGGCAACAACTACAAAGCTTGACAAGGATGAACAAGGTAAAAGTGTAGACATTAAATTATACCGTAGCATGATTGGTAGCTTGCTTTATTTGACGGCTAGTAGGCCGGATATTATGTTTTCCGTTTGTCTTTGTGCACGTTTTCAATCTTGTCCTAAAGAATCTCACATAATTGCGGTTAAACGCATAATTAGATACCTTAAGGGCACTATTGAAATGGGTTTATGGTATCCTAAAACCGGATTATTTGAAATGAAGAGTTTTTCGGATGCCGACTATGCGGGTTGTAGGGTAGATAGGAAGAGCACAAGTGGAACATGTCAATTCTTAGGTAATTGTCTTGTATCTTGGTCTTCCAAAAAGCAAAATTCGGTAGCCCTATCAACCGCCGAGGCGGAGTATGTTGCGGCCGGAGCTTGTTGTGCACAAGTTCTTTGGATGAAACATACTCTCCTTGACTATGATTTACACTTTGATCATGTTAAAATATTTTGTGATAATACTAGTACTATTCACATGACAAAGAATGCAAATCAACATAGTAAAACCAAACACATTGACATTAGGTATCACTTTCTTAGAGATCATTATGAGAAGGTGATATTGTTATTGAATATGTTTCTACCGATTTTCAACTTGCCGATATTTTTACTAAACCTTTAGATTATGCTAGATTTTCGTTTATTTGTGGTGAGTTGAATGTTTGTATTATGGATTCTTAAAATTAAAATTTTGTTTTAACCCTTTTTGATGTATGACAAAAAGGGGGAGAATAAGTTTGTTGATATATTGAAAAATAAGTGTTTAAGTTTAAACTTTCTAAGTTTGATACTATTTGAGTTTCATTTCATGAAGAAAAAGAAAGTTTGTGTTTATTTGAGTTTTTGGACAAAAACTATTGTGTTTGTTAAATGCTTTATGTATGCTTACATAGCTTTTCATATTCATGATAAATACATAGCATTGTTTGAGGGGGAGCTTTCCAAGCTTTTCCTCCTTTATTTGTTTCAATAACTTATATGTTTTGTCATCATCAAAAAGGGGGAGATTGTTGGCCCAAGGTTACAATCACCCATGATTAGTGTATTTTGATGATTACAAAACATATTAGTTATTTGTACTAATAAAATTTGTTGTTTAAGTGTGTTTTCAGATTTCTATTCATACTAGAAGTCTTCTCTCACAAATACAAGGTTTTGAACTCAAGTCAACTCCAATTGGGCTCAAGATGCAAAATTGAAGATCAAGTGAAGATAGCCCTTCTTGAAGCATAGCTTTGAAGTCTTTTAGAAGTTTGTAAGTTTAGAATGTTAAAGTTTGAATATAGGAAATTTGGCTCTAGGATTTACACTCACACTTGTTTCATATATTTCCTATGTTTTGAAAACGGTTAATTCCAAGTTTTATGCCTTAGTTTATATATACATGTACCAAAGCTTTATATCTTGAAAATCTTGTTTAAAACATGTGTATAAACTTTTTTCTGCATAATACTTAACTATATGTATTTTAAAACACTTCTCAAAATTTTTCCTCCTTCAAAAACCAGTCCAGTTTTTCAGTTTCAGGCAACATCGGTCGACCGGCCCGGTCGACCGGCGCTGCTGTGTCTGGACATGCACTGTTTGTGCATGTCTGTCGGTCGACCGGACCGGTCGACCGACTAAGAGCATTCTGCTCTCGGGATATTTTGGTCGACCGGACCGGTCGACCGGAAGAAGGAAACTGTGTTTCCTCCTTTTGGGTCGGTCGACCGACCGGTCGACGGCTCTTTCCAGCAGGGCTGGCGGTCGACCGGACCGGTCGACCGCCAAGCCTGCAACAAGGCAACGGCTCTTTCCTCTTTGGGCAGTTCTGAAAAATCTGTTTCTTTTTCTGCTTTAACAGATTTTTGGAGAGTTGTTGGGAGCTTTTGCAGGTTGAATTAGGTGTAAAGAAATTGTTTTTAACTTATTTTCAACCCTATAAATAGAGGAGAAGTCTCTCTTGCATTTCACTTTGAAAAATCCTCAAGTTTACATTGTTTTCAAAAGAGAAAAGAAAAGAGTTTAAAGCTTTCATTCCAATTCTTTTTGAGCTTGTTTTTCAGTTGTGTTTGATTACTAATATCACTCTACAACTGAAGTTTTTCTCACCACACTTCATAGAGCCAAAAATCCTATACTCATTCTATAGTGAAGTTGTAATTGAAGTGAGAGTGTTTGTAAAAGAGTTTGAGAAAAGTGTAGTGATCTTGTTGTGATCACTTGGTTCTTGTAATCCTTTCTTTGTGGAGCAACCTCTTCGGTAGAGGTCCTTTGTACTCGGTGGAGCTCGGTGCTCGGTCTTCGGTAGACCAAATTGTAAAGGCATCCTCGGTGGATAGTGGAAACCCTTCACGGAGGTGAAGGCGGGGACTAGAGCAAGTGTGCTCGAACCTCGAAACAAATCATCTTGTTTGCGATTGCCTTTGCGTTATTCTTGCTTACATTTTCTCTTGCTTTATATTGTCTTGAACTATTTGCTTGAGAACTAACCCTTTACTTGTGCAATCTTGTCTTGTTCACTTTACTTGCTATATTGCTTGTGTGTATTTCATCATAGCATTTCATCCTTTACTTGTTCGATCATATCTCATACAACACGGTTGCATTGCGCACCTCTAACCCATATCTAGGGGAATTGGGAGGAAGGAGTTCAGAACCTCGCAAGGGGTATTCGGCTCTTAGTCGTGTTTTGAGAGATCGTTGCATCACTCATTAATTAAAGTTTAAAAAAAAGGATCACTAGATTAGCATTCACACCTATTCACCCCCCCTCTAGGTGTTTTTCAGGTCGGACGAGTAATAATAATAATAAAAGATGCCAGCTATGGGTCCATAGTATGCTTTGCCATGTTTGCTTGTATCGGGCTTTACTTTGGATTTTCGGTTATATGATTATTATACTATACTTGTTCATATCCTGCCTTTCCATTTGTATTCTATTCCACCAGTCTCCTGCTCTTATCTGATTATGCTATGAGTCTTCCCTGCTTGATATTATATGCTGTATATCTACTTGCTCCTGTATGCTTGTGCGCACGACACGGCTTTCAATGCATGTTTATGATTCAGATTTATCGATACACGTGTGCTTATCTATACTCGCCATCTGGCCTTCGCATCACCACTCGCCGGGGAGTTCTGACTCCTCTGGATCCTCATGTCCAGGTCTTGGAGCTTGGAGCGTGTGGATTTTACTGGTCAGAGTAGCGCAGCGGTAGCGTGGATCTCCAACAGACCGTCCAGAGCCCCATCCTTCCAGGCCCCTGCTCGGCTCTAGAGTTTTCCTGCTGTGACTCTGAGCCTCCTTTTGTACTGTTCATACTTGTACATCTCCTTGTATTCTCGTACTTGCGCCTATCAGTGATGTAATATTCTTATAATATTTGTCACATCTGGTGATAACTTTGTAATTGTACTCATGTGTTGGAATGTATAATGCATCACGTGCTTCCGTACTCTGATTCTTGCCTGTACTGATGCTTAGCGTATATACGTGAGGGTATTTCTGACCTACATATATACGTCGCAGTAACGTCTCCGTACCCGCCGGATCGGGGCGTTACATCCTCGCTTCTTTTCTACTCTTGTATTTTGGTATTGCCAGTCTGCTCTACAATAGTTTTCTTTTACAAATATTACATATTACCATGTTCCACAATAATTAATGTCAGATCCAGGTTGACGATAAGGCGATATTGTTGGCCCATAGGCCTATTGTTGACCCAAAAGTCAATCACTCTAGTTTTAATGATGATTATCTTATGTCGTTATTATGCTAATAATTTGGATGTTTAAGTTACAGATTTAATAAGATCATAGGTTGTTTGTAACGCTTCAGCAAAAGACTTAAAGTCAATAAAGAAGCTAATACATGCTGATTCAAGAGCTCAAGTGCAAAAAACGCACCATATACTCAAGAGGGAGTCAAGCTCGAGGAATCAAGTTTGAATGCGTTGAAGCATCTTAAAGAATAGAAGAAGTTATATATGTAAGATTTAGTTTTGTTAAAAATCTTATTTTGAGTTTGGAAGGCTCATAGATACACACACACAAATTTGATATCAAGTTTTTCTTGCAAAAGATCAAAAGATTTTTTGTTTTGAATTTTGTTTATGAAGAAGTTTATTTTTGCGAAAAACAATCTTGAAAAGATTTATTAAATCCCTTTGTTATTGCAAAAAAGAAGTTTTAAGAGTTTACAAGTTATGTTGATTCTTAATCACATGAACTTTGTCAAAAGAATTTATATAAACTTATTTTTGCAAGATTTAACAAAGTGTTTTTAAAAGATTTATCCAAAGAGCTTTTAAATACAAAATGTGTTGAAATTTATGTTGCTTCGGTCGACCGCCTGGCTGACCATCAGCAGAGCTTACTCTGCCAGTCAACCGGATATGCATAGGCTTGGCACGTATCCAAGTTGTGCATGTCGGTCGACCGACCAGTCGACCACGGATTTTGCAGAACTTTTCATTTGTCGATCTCGGTTGACCGATCGGTCGACCGACAAAACCGCAGAGCTCTCTATTTGAGCTTGATTGACCGAGTGGTCGATCACAGACTCCAACGGCTCTTTTTCTAGCCGTCGGCGGTCGACCGGTAACTGTGTCGAAGCCTGATTTTGCCTTTAACGACTATATTTAAATTTGGACTATTCTGAATTATCTCTAAACGACTATTTTGGATTTTCGATGCCTATTTTAATCCTTTATAAATAAAGGCACTTTAAAAAAAACCCCTATACACAATTTGACAAGATTTAAATCAAGAGATAAAATATTTTCAAGTTTAAAGTCTTAAAATCCAAATTTCTCAAAGTTTTGAGCTTACACTTCAAATTCTTTACAAGTTTTCTCACCCAGACAATCTTGAGCGTCCATTCTTTGTACAGGATTATAGGATTGTGTTTGTTAAGTATTTGTCATCATGACAAGATCATATTTCCTTGTATTGTGAATTTTGTGGAGATTGCGGCCTCGATAGAGCTTGCGGGCTCGAGTTGTTGCGGGATCGGAATGTTGATTGTAAGAGAGAAGTATAGTGAAGAATCCTTCATTACGGAAAAGGTAGGGACGTAGAGAAAGTGGCTCGAACCTCGAAAGGTATTCTTGTATTTGCGTTCGAAATTTTATCTCTTATCTCAACTCTCTCTATTTACTATTGCTAACACTTGCTTATTGATTGATATTGTGATTATTTAGTTTTTATTTTCGCATTAATTTTCATAATTGCCTAAGTTGTTAGCCAATCACATATTCACCCCCCTCTAGGTGATTTTAATTGGTATCAGAACTTAGAACTCTTATTTTTCCGCTTAACATCCCGAAGTAAACGATCCATATTTGTTTGTCACACTATTTGCTTACACACGCTTGTAACGCCTCGATCCCGCGGGTACAGCGATGTTACTGTGACGTATATACGCAGGTCAGAAATACCCTCACATATATACGCTACAGATCTGTCACGCCCCGCATCCCAAAAGACGAGGAAACGGAGTTGCGATGAGAGTCAGCGATGTATATACGCGAGGAGAATGCCCTATGTGTACACGCTAAGCCTAAAGTAACCTGAACAAGCTATATAATCATCTATAAAAGCACTAAAATCACTGCAATAATACATATAATGTCTAACACAATGATAACATATGAAATGTGATTGGATGCGATACATGAATAAAAGAGCAGGGATATTGATAATCGGGAAGAGAAAGACTCCGGCTCCTCAAGTGCATATGATCCTCTCCAAATACTTGGTCATCAATAAATAGCCTCAGATCTGAATATGCAAATCCATGGAGTCATAAGTCCTAGTGAATGTGTAGGAATAAAAGGAAAAGGCATGTGAATATAAATGTGAACAGACTATGAAACATATATACTGGAATAAAACAGAAATACCATATAAACATGAATAGAAATAATAAAGCCAGTCAGTACAAAACTAGATGTCCAACGGGTGTCAGGTGTACAGTCAAGTCATTGGAATAATCAGATGTCTACAATCAGTCAATGTAAGATTTCGGTTTAGTCAATATATATCAAGTTTAGTCTACAATGTCAATGTAAGATTCGGTTTTGTTATTAACTATATCAGTGAACACCAATTGCCACATACAGTAGACACATCCCATACTACGCCTACCACACGTGTCAATAAGGGTCCTAAGTTATGAAAACTGATTGGTTGGAGACATTGTTCATACTTTAAATGGGTCCCGTACATACCCTAGACCATGACCCCAGATGCCAGGCGCTGAACCAGGCCCGTACCGCTAGGTACTCAGTAACAGTAATAGTAACAGTAATATCAAATGGATGCCAGTCATCCCTGAGAACCCTATAGTGGAACCCTCATTTTGGCTGCGCAACCTGTATCTTAGGTCCACTCAAAATACAGACGTTGTCTCCTCTATCAATTTACCCAATCTCAGTGTAAGTTGTCTTTTTATATTATATTAATTCAGTTTAATCAGTCAATATTCATGCTACCTATAATACTTGGACGATGCGGTGAAAGTAACGGCGACAGTATAATACAATAATAGTAATCGAGTAGCGATAAATAGAGCTGTACCGAACATTTACAGTCTAACGATATTTTCCAAGTAACTTTCAGTAACATGAATAATTACAGTAACAGGTCTAGACACTGATCCTCGAGTCACCATAACAGAGATCAAATAGTAAAAGCTATTAAACTCTGAATATATTTTATCACCGATATCGATGAATTCACTCTCACAATAATTCTATCTCTATCACTGGGTAACAGCAATAAATGGCAGTCTATTGGTATCCTCAAAACCAACTAACTTAAGGGATCTTGAGATCACAAGTAAAGAATGGAAACATCCTCAAAACTAAATTCATTTAACTATAATCAAGATCATAGCTAAGGAAGGTAACATCCTAAACTAACAAGAAATCTAGATCATCTCTATATCTAGTATCCAACGCCGATAAGTTCATCAGTACTCAATATAATTAGGGTAAATCTAAAAGTTTTTAGTTCAATAAATCTAAAACCAAGATCATGTTACATATCTAGATCAAGGGTAAGTTATACACACAACACATAATGAGAATCTAACAAGATCAAACTCTTCTATAAACTGATAAAGATCCAATGTAAAAATATATCATCGGTCAACTCTAACTATAACTAAGTCCATATCAATTCGTGTATTAGTCAGTTCATCGATAAAGTAATGTCACACCTACTTGTTCTCAACATCCAAAAGAATGCTAGTCGAAATATCACCAACAAAGTTCAAAAAATACTATACATAAAATATGAATCTCTAACTTCAATCACGAACTAAATAATCTCAAGATCAATAAATTTATATTCTAAGATTTATCACAACTAGGTCGATTACAAGATCAAGTCTGGTCTATGTATATTAATACCAGGCCTAACCAATGACCGTGAATTTCCAACACATGAAATGATATTGATAAATACTCAGATCAACTGCATAAATTAAGTGGACATTCACTGATATCTCATGAAGTGATATGGGTAATCATACTGGTAAAATATCCCGGACAGTCAAATGAAATGATATGAATAGTTACATGAACATTACTGGCAACAGTAAATAGGGAAAATATATAAGAACAAATACTCACATGAAATGACGTAGTTTCAGAACCGAATTGCTGTCTGGTCCTCACCACGCGAACTGGTACGAATCTCAAGATCATCCCGTGGGCCGATTTTAGAAACGCCAGTATATCGGGTCCATAACGGGCACAAATTTGAATCGTGTCCAGGCCTCCTGTTACCGGTTTGAATTGCACAAACGAGTCTGTAACGCTGCAACACGCATCCAAACATAAGAAATCACACAAATATAATTATACACACGTACTGGTATACACCCTGTATAGAAACACACACCACATACACACGCGTATATGAATATACACACACAACTTACTATATATATACACATTCACATAAAATACACATTTAAATACACACATTACACTCACGTACACCCATTCATGCACACTTCCATGCAAATACACCCACGCACACATCCAACACAGTATTAACTCACACACACAACACTGCAAGCGCGCGCACACACACAAAAATCCCACAACACATAAATACACACATTTACACATTATTACTGTAACGCCCCGATCCTGCGGGTACGGAGACGTTACTGCAACGTATATACGCAGGTCAGAAATACCCTCACGTATATACGCTAAGCATCAGTACAGGCAAGAATCAGAGTACGGAAGCAAATGGTGCATTATACATTCCAACACATGAGTACAATACAAAGTTATCACCAGAGGTGACAAATATTACAATAATATTACATCACCAATAGGCGCAAATGCGAGAATACAAAGAGTTGTATAAGCATGAACAGTACAAAAGGCACTCACGAGTTTACAAAAGGAAAACTCGAGAGGCACACAGGGGGCCTGGAAGGATAGAGCTTCGGATGGTCCGCTGGAGATCCAAGCTACCGATGCGCTTTTCAGGTCAGCAACTGGGATTCAACGAGCTCCAAGCTCCGACATGTTCCAAGCTCCAGAACCTGGACATGAGAATCCAGGGGAGTCAGATAGAACTCCCCAGGCGAGTGGTGATACGAAAGCCAGATGGCGTGCAAGGATAACACACGTGTATCGATAAAACCGAATCATAATCATGCATTGAAAACCGTGTCGTGAGCATAAGCATGTATAAGCAGGTAGATATATAACAAGTGATATCAAGCAGGAACTACTCATGGAATGATAAGATAGGAGCAGTAGACTGATGGAATGGAACATGGGTAATAAAACAGGTTATGAGTAGCTAATATGATAATAATCATAAACCGGAAATCCGATGTAAAACCCGATGGAAGCAAACTCGGTCAAGCATACAACGGATCCATAGTTGGCATCTTTTATTATTATTCTTACTCGTCTTACCCTGATGTCTAGATATGTGAACTAGCGTCCCAGCACACATATATCCACATCTGAGTAAAGCAAGGATGTTATTGGAAACCAACGGGGCTATCAACGAACAATGTTTACAGTGGGTCCCGTACATACCCGGGACCACGGCCCAGGATTGTTCCGTTGCTTGGTGGACGGAACCTGCCGCAAGGCGATCAGGAGGGTCTTATAGGATGCCCTTATTAAGATGGTACCAAGAAGGAGGGAGCCAGCACTCCCCTCGGTCGCCTGGAGGCCCACAGGTCAGACCGGAAGTTTTAGTTGCACAACATGCCTAGTACCACTGTAAACACGAACATGTATTGATAGCCGCAAGTTTCCCCCGACCCGATGTAAGTTGTTCCTTTTTATGATTTATTATGTAATTTTCAATTTACGGGAATAGCAGGTGCAAGACATGATCAGGAATTCAGGAGTACATGAGTACTGCAGATTCAGGTCACTGTATATATAATACAGGATAACAAGTACAAGATTCAAGTCACTGCATGTAATGCAGGATAACAAGTATAGTATTCCCGTAAATGTGATAATCACAGGTCAAGTATTAATATGTCAAGAGGCAAGTATATCATGCCGGGTGTCAAGTAATAGCATGACAGGAGGATGATATTTGACAGGTGACCAATCATGTCAAGAGATTGATATTAGTCCGGTGGCAAGTCATGTCATAACAAGGGGCCTTGCCAAGTAGTAGCATGTCTGGTGTCAGGTGATAACACTTCAGTTGTTAAATAGCAGCATGTAAATGACAGGTATGAAGTAATGGCATGTCAAGTGTTAACATATCAGGTAAGTACATGGCATGTGATAGAATAGTAGCTGAGCACAACCAAGCGGAGCTGAGCAAGCTGGAGGCACAGATAGCAAACAATATTTAACACTGGAGCGTCTGGCAAGGTTACCGGGACAACTCGGCTTAAAGTGTGAGTAGAAAATCCGGCAGCATCTCACCTAGACGAATCTAGTGGTAAAGCGCTGAACGCTGATCATGATGACCAGGTGGAGCTGAACAAGCTGGAGGCACAGGCAGCGAACTGGGTTTAGACACTAATGCGCTTGGTGAGATTACTAGGATGACTCGGTTTAAAATACGAGTAGCAAATCCGACAGCATCTCGCCTAGACGAATTTAGTG
The DNA here is from genome assembly GCA_038442645.1 of Agave tequilana. NCBI lineage: Eukaryota > Viridiplantae > Streptophyta > Magnoliopsida > Asparagales > Asparagaceae > Agave > Agave tequilana. Next base: position 35,090 of record JAVJIF010025618.1, on the reverse strand, counting down.
AATAAAGCGCCGAGCGCTAAGTATGCTCACCAGACGGAGTTGAGAAACCTGACGGTCCCAATCACTTTTCTTTCGAGATAGTGAGAGACCGGAGGCTGAAGGGTCCGGAGGTTAAGTACGCTCGGGGTATAAGCGCACTCTCGGTGGCTACCAGCCATCCCAGGAGTGGGAAGAAACCCAGAGTTCAACGACCACGAAGGGTCGGCCACGCATAGTATAAAGCAGTAAAATACATATAAACATGGAATAAAATACATGTCGACCCGACGAAACGGGGAAACCCAAATGGAGGCGAGGACACTCGCCTAAATCTCCGGAAGAGCCGAAAACTCTGAAATCCACGGAACTCGCGCACGCACCATAAAATATAATAATATATTAATATTTTTAGAGAGAGAAAGTGAAGAGGAGAGAGAAAGAGTGAGAAACCTAGAGAGAGAAATATATGGAAAGAGAGAGTGCACAGGTAGACGCGGGTTTTGCGAGTGAGACGCGGGGGTCGCAGACCCGGGAGTCGCGTCGCGGGAATAGCAGACGCGGGAATCACAGACGCGGGAATCACGTCACGAAGGTGCCACAAACGCGGGGTTCGAGACCCGCGTTCATGTCAGGGCACGAGGAGAACACAGACGCGGGCGTTAGCTCTGCGTCGTGTAGATACGAAAGGGATACAGACGCGGGCATGGATTTCGCGTTGCGTCGATACAGGAACGCGAAGGCCGCATTAAGGAGTTGCCTGGATGCGGGGGTGAGATCTGCGTCAACAGAGAGAAAGAGAGAGACAGGGAAAGATGATTTCGTTGGTGGTGGTGTTATTTGGTGAAGGAGATGGATTTTAATGGAGTAATGAAAAGGAGGTGATGATGAAGGTGATTTTGGAGGTTTAAGTAGTGGAGATGGAGGTGGTATTGTGATGGGGAAAGTGATGGTGGAAGTGAAGATGGTGGTGGAAAATAGTAGAAGTGATGGTGATGAAAACGGTTAAGAAAAGATGGTGGTGGTGACGTTAGTGTTGTCGTTTGCAATTGTCACCAGAATGATTACCGGAATAATCGTGAACGATTACCGGAATAATCATCGGAGATGTTGCCGACGAAGAAGAGCTCGGCCCCAATCCAAGGAGGGTGGCCGGCCCTAGAGAAGATGATGGGGTGGTGGTTTGTGGAGAGGTTTGTTGTGGTGGTTGATCGGGAAAAGATAGTGTGATTTTGTGTGAAGTATTTGCACAGATATTAAATGAAAGAGAGAAGGTTTAGAATCAACCTCAAGTGCTTTGATCACTCCACAATGTATTTATATGATTAATGCATCCTTTCCAATCTCCGTTATAGCATGGGCTATACCGAGTCGATTCTCAGGGAGAGCTTGCGATGGAAGCGTTACGGTTCGTAGTGAAGAAAGAAAAACGAAGATTCTTCTTTGTTTTTAAACAAATACAAAAAGCATGGAAAAGAAAATGAAAGAATTGGTGGATTTGTTCATGATGAAAGGAAATCAAAAGAACTTTGGAAAAGTGTATTGCTAAGAGAGAAAGCTAGTAAAGAAAATGTTTAGAAAACTTTAGATGATAAAAGCCATGGCTAGCTAACTTTACTGCTTTGCTAACTTACTAAGCTCAAGGGTGATGCATGATTGCCTCATGTTGATTCATTGGCAATAGAGATGACTTGCTTGTTTGGTCAAGTATTTTTCCCGTTTTGAAGATGAGTGTTCTTCTCGGTCTTAGCTTGTAGCCTCATATTGATTCATTGGCTCCCGAGATAGATTTTCTATGGTGGACTACAAGGAGTGGTACTCAAGGGATGCTAAGGAAGAAGATACAACATTTATTAGTCATTCAAGGCATAACAACAAATTAGCTTGAAGTAAAGAAGTTGTTCTACAAATAGCATATGTTCGGTGATCCATCTCCATGTTCCATCAAGGCACTTGTTCTAGACAAGGCTCTAAATGAGGCACACATGAATCATATGGAGTATGAACAAGCATTTACCAAATGAAAGCAACTCTACTTCATTGGGAAACAAAAGAGACTTAACAAAGCAAGTATAGAATTTAGCCATCACCCTAAGAGTTAGAAGTTAGCAATGAGAGTTGTTAGCTAGCCATGTAAGAGAAATTTAGCTATCCATTACAAAAGAAACTAAACAACAATTCATGATGAAAATAGAAATGCAATAGAAGTAAAGCAAGAAAGTAAAGCAAAGTAAAGCAAAGTACTAGAGATTGCAAAGAGAAGAATGAAGCTTTGATTAATCCTTGCTTACAAGTGATGTCACCTCCTTGCTTACAAGCTCTCAAAAACACTCTCTTTTCTCTCTTTAACAAAATCTCTTAGGAGGAAGAAGAGGGAGAGCTAAAAACCTAAGAGAATACCAACACTCTCTCACAAAATACAAGCTTTTACCCTAATCTCTCTCTTGCTCATGCAGGCCTTGGTACTGTATTTATAGGGCTCAGAGAGAAGGCTCCAGAATCCGTTTGTTGGAGAAAATCTCAGCCCCAACGGCCTTGTAACCGCCGTGGACACGCGGCACATATCTGGAATGCGCGGCAAAATCAGGGCCGTTCAAGTGGATCTTTCTGTTACAGATTTGTTACAGGTTGTTAGCTACGTGGATCTTCTGGAAGCGTGAGCTGGCGCGTAGAATTCTCCAGATCCTGAGCTCAACCTTGGGCTTTGAATTAATCTTTTAATTATTGTTAATTAAAGAAATTTTGGGCCTTTTCTCATTTCAAATGTGGACCTGCAAAAATAGAGAGAAAAGGATTAAAAATCACATTTTTATTTACAATATGCATGGTATGGAAGTGGTAAAATATGCAAATATGTATAACAATCACACCCCCATACCTAGCTTTTGCTCGTCCTCGAGCAAAAAGAAAGAAAAAGAAAGAAAATCCTAACTAGTTTATTACACCACTTTCGTAGGTGACACGATTGCACTGAGCACGTACAACAAGCCGTTAAACCTCTAGGTTACCCTAAGGGAGGAGTGTTGTCTCCTGAGGGTTTTCAGCGGATTGCACCCACAAAATCCATAAAGAAAAATAAAAGGGTTAGTGAAAATTTTGATCCATGTTTTAAAGATTCTCACTTAAGTTATAGGTTTCAGGTTACCCTAAACTTGTCATTCCTCTTATAAGTGTCTATTTAGAGTTTTGTTTTCAATTTAGGTTAAGTTTTTAGGGAAAAGATCAAAAACCGGATTTTGCATCAATCCTAGGATATATATATCTTTAAATATGAAGGATCTTTCTTAGACTAAGCTCATTTATTTACTAATATATATAACATTTTTTTTCTCTTTTTTTTATAATATTTATTTATTTACATTTCCTTAGCATCCTTAGGCTTTCTAGTTTACCCTTGTAGCGAGTCTCTTACCGATGACTCCCAAACCAGACGGTCTTAGGGCACCAGATGAGAAAACATCCCTAGGGTTCGATTACTCGAGTAAAAAAGGCCACGAAGAAATTTAAGGACTTAACCACCTTTAGGCGTGACTGGCCATGCTTCTTGAGGCACAGCTAACCAGCTTAATTAGTGGCTAAGTATTTATTATTTATTATTTATTTACACATTTTTTTCTTTCTATTTTTTTATTTTATATATATGTAAATAAAGTCACAAAGTCTTTGATTAATCCTTCAATATGTTTAATGTATATATCCTAAAGAAAGAATTAAAATCTAGTAATTTTTCTAACCCTTTATTACTTAACCTAAAAATCTAACAAAACTCCTCTTTTCGACTTATAATTAGAAATCTTAGTTTAGAGTTTCCTTAATCCCTAAAGTTAAGTTTGATTCTTTAAACATGGATCAAAAATTTCCTCTTTTTTTATTTATTTTTTTATTATATTTTTTTCTTTTCTAAAAAATAAAATCTAACAAGAAAATAGAAAATCTATAAAGAAAGGTAAAATCTAAAAGAAAATAAAAACCTAAAAAGAAAGCCTAAAAAGAAAATGAAAAATCCTAGGTTAGCATCTACCCCCCCATACCTATCTCATGCATTGTCCCCAATGTATGTAAGATGAAATGATGCATGAAATAGGTAAAGGAGAAAGATCATCCCCTTTGTCGTTTTGGACCAGCGGTGGTGCTAGGTCCAGCCGACTGCGAACGTCTCAACGCTGCTTCCATACTATCCAATCGAGAGGATTGCTCCTCTACCTTCTTTCTAAGACGAACCTGCCCCCTAAAGATTTTCTTCATGCCCTTCCAGATGGTGGACATGAAGGCTCTTGATTCCGTTGGGGGGTCCTGCCTCCAAAATTGTGGCTCATCTATTTCCTCTAAGCTTTCCTCCGAAGAGGACTCCACAGGTATATCCTCAGGCTGGGCACTGGGTGTCTAGAGTGCATGCAAGCAACCATTATATGAGCTGGTGGGTCTCTCTACTGTAACAAGCACTCGGTCGAAGGTATTAAAAACAGCGTCTGATATGAAATTCTTACACAGACGTGTTGATTGGTAGTGAAAAGTGCATGCACTTTTCACTACCAATCACGTGTGATTAAGATTGGATGGGAATGCTTGGCACCCCGAGTGCGGGAGGAATTGTCAAGAATAGCATGGAAGATGGCCCTATTTAAACAGACCGTGTGGTTTCGAGTCATTAAATCATGGATTATTTGTAACACGGGTCTGTTAAAGGACGTGGCATGATCAAGCCCAAAAATGTTACGTTGGACCCAGCGTCCAATGCAATGCACATTTCTAAAAGTCGTGTTGGCTTTGAGCCCACGGTCCTGTGCTGTACAGCGGACCCCCATGATGGTCATGTAATCTATCAATGGCAAGGGGTCGCTATGGTGGGGGTGAATTGGGACATCAGTGATTTCAGCAATGAGTGGAATTGTGACAAAGATGTCACCTAACGGCATATGAACAACAAATTGGTGCGTGTCATAATTCACAGATGCATGATCGATTGCATTATAAAATGTATTAACTAGTTCAGGACAGTAATATGCATCATTTTCACTGTTATCGTAAACCAGAGAATACCAATTCCATGCACGTAATCTATCAACAAAGATGAGCCCATACCCCCCATTATCATTCAAAATTTTGGAAAAATCCCTTTCCACAAACAAATTCGGGGCCATGTATAATAATGGAATTAAAGCAAAGGATTTTAGAGAGGAAAGATCAAACCACCCCCGGAGATCGTGGGGGGAAATCCAAAAGCAGGTGTGCAGAAGGCACCCGGGACAGAATCTGGAAGATTGGGTCTGGATCTGTCACCAGGGGAAGAAATCAGTCGGTCAGAAATTTGCAGAGCTCCAGATGTTGCAGGAGGGCGGCGGATCGGCGGCAGAACTGAGGAAAATGCGGCAGAACAGAGAGCTCTGGGGAAGGAGAAAATTTTCAGAGGTCGGCTCAGGAAGAGAGGGTCCAGATCTGAGGGGACTTTGCGTTTGAGGGAAGAAGGGTAGGTGAAAAGAGAATTTATAGGAGGAAAATAGAAGGAAATTTCCAATGTTAACCCTAGGTTAAAAGTGTATTTACAAGCCTAGGGAAAGAGTTGGAAAATGAATTTGACCCTAGGGAAAAATGTAGAATCCTAGGAAAAATTGTGAAATTCTTTTAAGCACAAAAGTCCCTCATTTTTCTTTTTCTTTTTTTTTCTTGTTTGTTATTTTTCACTTTCTTTCGCTTGTGTGATCGGTGCACGTTGATTGTGTATGCAACAGTGGTTTCGTGATCCAGATTCTGCTAGGCTTGTGAGAATTTCCCGGCAACGGCGTCAAAAATTGATCGGGGAAAAGAAAGTGTGATTTTGTGTGAATATTTGCACAGATATTAAATGAAAGAGAGAAGGTTTAGAATCAACCTCAAGTGCTTTGATCACTCCACAATGTATTTATATGATTAATGTATCCTTTCCAATCTCCGTTATAGCATGGGCTATACCGAGTCGATTCTCAGGGAGAGCTTGCGATCGAAGCGTTACGGTTCGTAGTGAAGAAAGAAAAACGAAGATTCTTCTTTGTTTTTAAACAAATGCAAAAAGCATGGAAAAGAAAATGAAAGAATTGGTGGATTTGTTCATGATGGAAAGGAAATCAAAAGAACTTTGGAAAAGTGTATTGCTAAGAGAGAAAGCTAGTAAAGAAAATGTTTAGAAAACTTTAGATGATAAAAGCCATGGCTAGCTAACTTTACTGCTTTGCTAACTTACTAAGCTCAAGGGTGATGCATGATTGCCTCATGTTGATTCATTGGCAATAGAGATGACTTGCTTGTTTGGTCAAGTATTTTTCCCGTTTTGAAGATGAGTGTTCTTCTCGGTCTTAGCTTGTAGCCTCATATTGATTCATTGGCTCCCGAGATAGATTTTCTATCGTGGACTACAAGGAGTGGTACTCAAGGGATGCTAAGGGAGAAGATATAACATTCATTAGTCATTCAAGGCATAACAACAAATTAGCTTGAAGTAAAGAAGTTGTTCTACAAATAGCATATGTTCGGTGATCCATCTCCATGTTCCATCAAGGCACTTGTTCTAGACAAGGCTCTAAATGAGGCACACATGAATCATATAGAGTATGAACAAGCATTTACCAAATGAAAGCAACTCTACTTCATTGGGAAACAAAAGAGACTTAACAAAGCAAGTATAGAATTTAGCCATCACCCAAAGAGTTAGAAGTTAGCAATGAGAGTTGTTAGCTAGCCATGTAAGAGAAATTTAGCTATCCATTACAAAAGAAACTAAACAACAATTCATGATGAAAATAGAAATGCAATAGAAGTAAAGCAAGAAAGTAAAGCAAAGTAAAGCAAAGTACTAGAGATTGCAAAGAGAAGAATGAAGCTTTGATTAATCCTTGCTTACAAGTGATGTCACCTCCTTACTTACAAGCTCTCAAAAACACTCTCTTTTCTCTCTTTAACAAAATCTCTTAGGAGGAAGAAGAGGGAGAGCTAAAAACCTAAGAGAATACCAACACTCTCTCACAAAATACAAGCTTTTACCCTAATCTCTCTCTCTTTCTTGCTCATGCAGGCCTTGGTACTGTATTTATAGGGCTCAGAGAGAAGGCTCCAGAATCCCGTTTGTTGGAGAAAATCTCGGCCCCAACGGCCTTGTAACCGCCGTGGAGACGCGGCACATATCTGGAATGCGCGGCAAAATCAGGGCCGTTCAAGTGGATCTTTCTGTTACAGATTTGTTACAGGTTGTTAGCCACGTGGATCTTCTGGAAGCGTGAGCTGGCGCGTAGAATTCTCCAGATCCTGGGCTCAACCTTGGGCTCACTTTTTGGGCTTTGAATTAATCTTTTTAATTATTGCTAATTAAAGAAATTTTGGGCCTTTTCTCATTTCAAATGTGGACCTGCAAAAAATAGAGAGAAAAGGATAAAAATCACATTTTTATTTACAATATGCATGTTATGGAAGTGGTAAAATATGCAAATATGTATAACAATCAGTGGTAGTTTTGGAGAAGGTAAAGGAGAAGGTGGAGGCTTTGGTGGAGTTTTGGGGCTTGTGGTGGTTTAAATGGAGAAGGAGGAGGAAGAAGATGAAGGTAGGGAGTTGGAGAAGTTGTAGTGGTTGTGGTTGTGGTGGAGATGAAGGAGGAGTTGGTGGTTAAAGTTTTGGTGAAGAGAAAAATGAAGTGGAATGAAGAAGGAAAAGTTTATATAGGAATTGGAATTGTGAAGGTGATGTAAAAAGTTTAGGGAGGGGGTTTTTTGTAAAAATGGAGAGGTGAGGTGTCTCTTGGCCGGCCATGGTGATGGGAGAGGGATTTGAGTGGTTTGGGATATTTTGGATAAGATATTTTTTGGTGGAAGGAGAAGATATTTTTGGTGGAAAGTTGTAGAAAGTATTGGAAGAATGGAGAATTTGGTGGAAGGAAAAGGAAGGAAAGAAAAAGAAAAAAGGAAAATAAATTAAAAAGGAAGATACTCTCTTGGAAGAAAAAGGGAAAATAATTAGAGTGGCGGATTCCCGGGATTCAGTTGCGGATGCGGAAAACTTTCGGAAAAATACCGAAATCGTCCGAAAATCAAGTATCTCGGATCGACCTGCAAAAATTCTCAAAAATCAAGAATATTATTCTAAGAATCATGGTGAAATTCGTTTCAATAAATTCTTTATAATTTTTAAATTAAAAATCTTGGAATCGGCCGCCAATATCGGTCGATACCAAATCTCGCAGAAATCTGATAAATTCTGAAAATCCCCAAAAAATGAATTAAAATAGTAAATATTATTCTAAGCAAATTTGTGAAAGCAGTTTCTCAAAATTTGACTCCATTTGCAAATTAAAAATCTAGGAATCGGTCAGCGGCACTGGTCGACACCGGTTTTGAAGATTTTCATTTTAATTCAGGAAAATTCCAGAAAATCATAGAAAATCTAAAATATTGGAAAATGATGTTTAAAACTGAAATCGGTCAAATCTAAATACTAAAAAGACCAAATTGAGCAATTCACTAGGATCGGGCTCTCGGTTCAGACTAGGGTTGACTCTGAGTCCGTGAATCCGGATCCAAGACAAAACGATCATATAAATAATTCATAATACAAAACGAATACAGAAAGCAAATCGAAAAATACGATTGAAAAATCTGAATACGTAACTAAGTACGTATTCTGGGAGCGGGGTGTTACAATCCATCCACCTTACAAAAAATTGCGTCCTCGCAATTTCGATAAGGGGTAAATTGAACACAAAGAGGACAAGGACGGGAATTATACTAATTAAGATATGAAGCACTATAGGTAGGGCTCTCAAGTTGACTGAACAATAATCAGAATATAGACATCCTTTGCACTTTCGGCTGTATAAACCTTCGAACAATGCCGAATAATACTGACTGATAACACAGCTTTGCAATAGAATTCCCGTTGTACTGCATACTTAATGTCGCTCTGAGAATGAGCCAGAATACTGAAGATAAAGAAAACCCTAATAGTCCTGAGCACAATAAAGAAGACCGATAATTGAGAATTCCGAATACCAGGCATCAATCACTCTGAAAGATATAGCCGAGAATGTAGAATATCCGTAAAGAATTCCGACTACTGACTTCTGAAAGATAACCCAATTAGGATCAATCCCGAGAATACCCGAGCTTCATAAAGTTGGCCAAAGAGATCATATAATCGCTTCATTCAGAACCAGCCGCTACCTCTCTAGTCTATTCATATCTTAAGTTGGTATAAAGGCTTCGAAAAACTAAAACAGGGGAAGGATGGAAGGGATTAGGAATCAAAGGAAGAACGATCAAGAAAGAATAGATAACTCTGCACTTGTAGTTGGAGTGTATAACCAGGACTCATGCATTCCAGTTGCAAATTTCTTTACCATTAATTTGCCATCTGGACGTACTGAAGATGTAGAGCCTAGGCTCTGATACCATCCTGCAACGCCCCGATCCTGCGGGTACGGAGACGTTAATTGAACGTATATACGCAAGTCAGAAATACCCTCACGTATATACGCTAAGTATCAGTACAGGCAAGAATCAGAGTACGGAAGCAAATGGTGCATTATACATTCCAACACATGAGTACAATTACAAAGTTATCACCAGAGGTGACAAATATTACAATAATATTACATCACCAATAGGCGCAAATGCGAGAATACAAAGAGATGTATAAGTATGAACAGTACAAAAGGCACTCACGAGTTTACAAAAGGAAAACTCGAGAGGCACACAGGGGGGCCTGGAAGGATAGAGCTTCGGATGGTCCGCTGGAGATCCAAGCTACCGATGCGCTTTTCAGGTCAGCAACTGGGATTCAACAAGCTCCAAGCTCTGACATGTTCCAAGCTCCAGAACCTGGACATGAGAATCCAAGGGAGTCAGATAGAACTCCCCAGGCGAGTGGTGATACGAAAGCCAGATGGCGTGCAAGGATAACACACGTGTATCGATAAAACCGAATCATAATCATACATTGAAAACCGTTTCGTGAGCATAAGCATGTATAAGCAGGTAGATATATAACAAGTGATATCAAGCAGGAACTACTCATGGAATGATAAGATAGGAGCAGTAGACTGATGGAATGGAACATGGGTAATAAAACAGGGTATGAGTAGCTAATATGATAATAATCATAAAACTGGAAATCCGATGTAAAACCCGATGGAAGCAAACTCGGTAAAGCATACAACGGATCCATAGTTGGCATCTTTTATTATTATTCTTACTCGTCTTACCCTGATGTCTAGATATATGAACTAGCGTCCCAGCACACATATATCCACATCTGAGTAAAGCAAGGTTGTTATTGGAAACCAACGGGGGTATTAACGAACAATGTTTACAGTGGGTCCCGTACATACCCGGGACCACGGCCCAGGATTGTTCCGTTGCTTGGTGGACGGAACCTGCCGCAAGGCGATCAGGAGGGTCTTATAGGATGCCCTTATCAAGATGGTACCAAGAAGGAGGGAGCCAGCACTCCCCTCGGTCGCCTGGAGGTCCACAGGTCAGACCGGAAGTTTTAGTTGCACAACATGCCTAGTACCACTGTAAACACGAACATGTATTGATAGCCGCAAGTTTCCCCCGACCCGATGTAAGTTGTTCCTTTTTATGATTTATTATGTAATTATCAATTTACGGGAATAGCAGGTGCAAGACATGATCAAGAATTCAGGAGTACATGAGTACTGCAGATTCAGGTCACTGTATATATAATACAGGATAACAAGTACAAGATTCAAGTCACTGCATGTAATGCAGGATAACAAGTATAGTATTCCCGTAAATGTGATAATCACAGGTCAAGTATTAATATGTCAAGAGGCAAGTATATCATGCTGGGTGTCAAGTAATAGCATGACAGGAGGATGATATTTGACAGGTGACCAATCATGTCAAGAGATTGATATTAGTCCGGTGGCAAGTTATGTCATAACAAGGGGCCTTACCAAGTAGTAGCATGTCTGGTGTCAGGTGATAACACTTCAGTTGTTAAATAGCAGCATGTAAATGACAGGTATGAAGTAATGGCATGTCAAGTGTTAACATATCAGGTAAGTACATGGCATGTGATAGAATAGTAGCTGAGCACAACCAAGCGGAGCTGAGCAAGCTGGAGGCACAGATAGCAAACAGTATTTAACACTGGAGCGTCTGGCAAGGTTACCGGGACAACTCGGCTTAAAGTGCGAGTAGAAAATCCGGCAGCATCTCACCTAGACGAATCTAGTGGTAAATCGCTGAACGCTGATCATGATGACCAGGTGGAGCTGAACAAGCTGGAGGCACAGGCAGCGAACAGGGTTTAGACACTAATGCGCTTGGCGAGATTACTGGGACGACTTGGTTTAAAATACGAGTAGCAAATCCGATAGCATCTCGCCTAGACGAATTTAGTGAATAAAGCGCCGAGCGCTAAATATGCTCACCAGACGGAGTTGAGAAACCTGACGGTCCCAATCACTTTTCTTTCGAGATAGTGAGAGACCGGAGGCTGAAGGGTCCGGAGGTTAAGTACGCTCGGGGTTTAAGCGCACTCTCGGTGGCTACCAGCCATCCCAGGAGTGGGCAGAAACCCAGAGTTCAACGACCACGAAGGGTCGGCCACGCATAGTATAAAGCATAAAATACAAATAAACATGGAATAAAATACATGTCGACCCGACGAAACGGGGAAACCCAAATGGAGGCGAGGACACTCGCCTAAATCTCCGGAAGAGCCGAAAACTCTGAAATCCACGGAACTCGCGCACGCGCCATAAAATATAATAATATATTAATATTTTTAGAGAGAGAAAGTGAAGAGGAGAGAGAAAGAGTGAGAAACCTAGAGAGAGAAATATATGGAAAGAGAGAGTGCACAGGTAGACGCGGGTTTTGCGAGTGAGACGCGGGGGTCGCAGACGCGGGAGTCGCGTCGCGGGAATAGCAGACGCGGGAATCACAGACGCGGGAATCACGTCACGAAGGTGCCACAAACGCGGGGTTCGAGACCCGCGTTCAAGTCAGGGCACAAGGAGAACACAGACGCGGGCGTTAGCTCCGCATCGTGTAGATACGAAAGGGATACAGACGCGGGCATGGATTTCGCGTTGCGTCAATACAAGAACGCGAAGGCCGCGTGAAGGAGTTGCATGGACGCGGGGGTGAGATCCGCGTCAACAGAGAGAAAGAGAGAGATAGGGAAAGATGATTTCGTTGGTGGTGGTGTTATTTGGTGAAGGAGATGGATTTTAATGGAGTAATGAAAAGGAGGTGATGATGAAGGTGATGTTGGAGGTTTAAGTAGTGGAGATGGAGGTGGTATTGTGATGGAAAAAGTGATGGTGGAAGTGAAGATGGTGGTGGAAAATAGTAGAAGTGATGGTGATGAAAACGGTTAAGAAAAGATGGTGGTGGTGACGTTAGTGTTGTCGTTTGCAATTGTCACCGGAATGATTACCGGAATAATCGTGAACGATTACCGGAATAATCATCGGAGATGTTGCCGACGAAGAAGAGCTCGGCCCCAATCCAAGGAGGGTGGCTGACCCTAGAGAAGATGATGGGGTGGTGGTTTTGTGGAGAGGTTTGTTGTGGTGGTAGTTTTGGAGAAGGTAAAGGAGAAGGTGGAGGCTTTGGTGAAGTTTTGGGGCTTGTGGTGGTTTAAATGGAGAAGGAGGAGGAAGAAGATGAAGGTAGGGAGTTGGAGAAGTTGTAGTGGTTGTGGTTGTGGTGGAGATGAAGGAGGAGTTGGTGGTTAAAGTTTTGGTGAAGAGAAAAATGAAGTGGAATGAAGAAGGAAAAGTTTATATAGGAATTGGAATTGTGAAGGTGATGTAAAAGAGTTTAGGGAGGGGGTTTTTTGTAAAAATGGAGAGGTGAGGTGTCTCTTGGCCGGCCATGGTGATGGGAGAGGATTTGAGTGGTTTGGGAAATTTTGGAGAAGATATTTTTTGGTGGAAGGAGAAGATATTTTGGTGGAAAGTTGTAGAAAGTATTGGAAGAATGGAGAATTGGTGGAAGGAAAAGGAAGAAAGAAAAAAGAAAAAAGGAAAAGAAATTAAAAAAGGAAGATACTCTCTTGGAAGAAAAAGGGAAAATAATTAGAGTGGCGGATTCCCGGGATTCAGTTGCGGATGCGGAAAACTTTCGGAAAAATACCGAAATCGTTCGAAAATCAAGTATCTCGGAACGACCCACAAAAATTCTCAAAAATCAAGAATATTATTCTAAGAATCATGGTGAAATTCGTTTCAAGAAATTCTTTATAATTTTAAATTAAAAATCTTGGAATCGGCCGCCAATATCGGTCGATACCAAATCTCGCAGAAATCTGATAAATTTTGAAAATCCCCAAAAAATGAATTAAGATAGTAAATATTATTCTAAGCAAATTTGTGGAAGCGGTTTCTCAAAATTTGACTCCATTTGCAAATTAAAAATCTAGGAATCGGTCAGCGGCACTGGTCGACACCGGTTTTGAAGATTTTCATTTTAATTCAGGAAAATTCCAGAAAATCATAGAAAATCTAAAATATTAGAAAATGATGTTTAAAACTGAAATCGGTCAAATCTAAATACTAGAAAGACCAAATTGAGTAATTCACTAGGATCGGGCTCTCGGTTCAGACTAGGGTTGACTCTGAGTCCGTGAATCCGGATCCAAGACAAAACGATCATATAAATAATTCATAATACAAAACGAATACAGAACGCAAATCGAAAAATACGATCGAAAAATCTGAATACGTAACTAAGTACGTATTCTGGGAGCGGGGTGTTACAATCCATCCACCTTACAAAAAATTGCGTCCTCACAATTTCGATAAGGGGTAAATTGAACACAAAGAGGACAAGGACGGGAATTATACTAATTAAGATATGAAGCACTATAGGTAGGGCTCTTAAGTTGACTGAACAATAATCAGAATATAGACATCCTTTGCACTTTCGGCTGTATAAACCTTCGAACAATGCCGAATAATACTGACTGATAACACAGTTTTGCAATAGAATTCCCGTTGTACTGCATACTTAATATCGCTCTGAGAATGAGCCAGAATACTGAAGATAAAGAAAACCCTGATAGTCCTGAGCACAATAAAGAAGACCGATAATTGAGAATTCCGAATACCAGGCATCAATCACTCTGAAAGATATAGCCGAGAATGTAGAATATCCGTAAAGAATTCCGATTACTGACTTCTGAAAGATAACCCGATTAGGATCAATCCCGAGAATACCCGAGCTTCATAGAGTTGCCAAAGAGATCATATAATCGCTTCATTCAGAACCAGCCGCTACCTCTCTAGTCTATTCATATCTTAAGTTGGTATAAAGGCTTCGAAAAACCAAAACAGGGGAAGGATGGAAGGGATTAGGAATCAAAGGAAGAACGATCAAGAAAGAATAGATAACTCTGCACTTGTAGTTGGAGTGTATAACCAGGACTCATGCATTCCAGTTGCAAATTTCTTTACCATTATTTGCCATCTGGACGTACTGAAGATGTAGAGCCTAGGCTCTGATACCATCCTGTAACGCCCCGATCCTGCGGGTACGGAGAAGTTACTGCAACGTATAAACGCGGTCAGAAATACCCTCACGTATATATGCTAAGCATCAATACAGACAAGAATCAGAGTACGGAAGCAAATGGTGCATTATACATTCCAACACATGAGTACAATTACAAAGTTATCACCAGAGGTGACAAATATTACAATAATATTACATCACCAATAGGCGCAAATGCGAGAATACAAAGAGATGTATAAGCATGAACAGTACAAAAGGCACTCACGAGTTTACAAAAGGAAAACTCGAGAGGCACACAGGGGGGCCTGGAAGGATAGAGCTTCGGATGGTCCGCTGGAGATCCAAGCTACCGATGCGCTTTTCAGGTCAGCAACTGGGATTCAACAAGCTCCAAGCTCTGACATGTTCCAAGCTCCAGAACCTGGACATAAGAATCCAGGGGAGTTAGATAGAACTCCCCAGGCGAGTGGTGATACGAAAGCCAGATGGCGTGCAAGGATAACACACGTGTATCGATAAAACCAAATCATAATCATGCATTGAAAACCGTGTCGTGAGCATAAGCATGTATAAGCAGGTAGATATATAATAAGTGATATCAAGCAGGAACACTCATGGAATGATAAGATAGGAGCAGTAGACTGATGGAATGGAACATGGGTAATAAAACAGGGTATGAGTAGCTAATATGATAATAATCATAAAACCGGAAATCTGATGTAAAACCCGATGGAAGCAAACTCGGTAAAGCATACAACGGATCCATAGTTGGCATCTTTTATTATTATTCTTACTCGTCTTACCCTAATGTCTAGATATGTGAACTAGCATCCCAGCACACATATATCCACATCTGAGTAAAGCAAGGTTGTTATTGGAAACCAGCGGGGTATCAACGAACAATGTTTACAGTGGGTCCCGTACATACCCGGGACCACGGCCCAGGATTGTTCCGTTGCTTGGGGGGACGGAACCTGCCGCAAGGCGATCAGGAGGGTCTTATAGGATGCCCTTATTAAGATGGTACCAAGAAGGAGGGAGCCAGCACTCCCCTTGGTCGCCTGGAGGCCCACAGGTCAGACCGGAAGTTTTAGTTGCACAACATGCCTAGTACCACTGTAAACACGAACATGTATTGATAGCCGCAAGTTTCCCCCGACCCGATGTAAGTTGTTCCTTTTTATGATTTATTATGTAATTATCAATTTACGGGAATAGCAGGTGCAAGACATGATCAGGAATTCAGGAGTACATGAGTACTGCAGATTCAGGTCACTGTATATATAATACAGGATAACAAGTACAAGATTCAAGTCACTGCATGTAATGCAGGATAACAAGTATAGTATTCCCGTAAATGTGATAATCACAGGTCAAGTATTAATATGTCAAGAGGCAAGTATATCATGCTGGGTGTCAAGTAATAGCATGACAGGAGGATGATATTTGACAGGTGACCAATCATGTCAAGAGATTGATATTAGTCCGGTGGCAAGTCATGTCATAACAAGGGGCCTTGCCAAGTAGTAGCATGTCTAGTGTCAGGTGATAACACTTCAGTTGTTAAATAGCAGCATGTAAATGACAGGTATGAAGTAATGGCATGTCAAGTGTTAACATATCAGGTAAGTACATGGCATGTGATAGAATAGTAGCTGAGCACAACCAAGCGGAGCTGAGCAAGCTGGAGGCACAGATAACAAGCAGTATTTAACACTGGAATGTCTGGCAAGGTTACCGGGACAACTCGGCTTAAAGTGCGAGTAGAAAATCCGGCAGCATCTCACCTAGACGAATCTAGTGGTAAAGCGCTGAACGCTGATCATGATGACCAGGCGGAGCTGAACAAGCTAGAGGCACAGGCAGCGAACAGGGTTTAGACACTAATGCGCTTGGCGAGATTACTGGGACGACTTGGTTTAAAATACGAGTAGCAAATCCGATAGCATCTCGCCTAGACGAATTTAGTGAATAAAGCGCGAGCGCTAAGTATGCTCACCAGACGGAGTTGAGAAACCTGACGGTCCCAATCACTTTTCTTTCGAGATAGTGAGAGACCGGAGCTGAAGGGTCCGGAGGTCAAGTACGCTCGGGGTTTAAGCGCACTCTCGGTGGCTACCAGCCATCCCAGGAGTGGGCAAAAACTCAGAGTTCAACGACCACGAAGGGTTGGCCACGCATAGTATAAAGTAGTAAAATACATATAAACATGGAAAAAATACATGTCGACCCGACGAAACGGGGAAACCCAAATGGAGGCGAGGACACTCGCCTAAATCTCCGGAAGAGCCGAAAACTCTAAAATCCACGGAACTCGCCCACGCGTCATAAAATATAATAATATATTAATATTTTTAGAGAGAGAAAGTGAAGAGGAGAGAGAAAGAGTGAGAAACCTAGAGAGAGAAATATATGGAAAGAGAGAGTGCACAGGTAGACGCGGGTTTTGCGAGTGAGACGCGGGGGTCGCAGACGCGGGAGTCGCGTCGCGGGAATAGCAGACGCGGGAATCACAGACGCGGGAATCACGTCACGAAGGTGCCACAAACGCGGGGTTCGAGACCCGCGTTCAAGTCAGGGCACAAGGAGAACACAGACGCGGGCGTTAGCTCCGCGTCGTGTAGATACGAAAGGGATACAGACGCGGGCATGGATTTCGCGTTGCGTCGATACAAGAACGCGAAGGCCACGTTAAGGAGTTGCCTGGATGCGGGGGTGAGATCCGCGTCAACAGAGAGAAAGAGAGAGACAGGGAAAGATGATTTCGTTGGTGGTGGTGTTATTTGGTGAAGGAGATGGATTTTAATGGAGTAATGAAAAGGAGGTGATGATGAAGGTGATGTTGGAGGTTTAAGTAGTGGAGATGGAGGTGGTATTGTGATGGGGAAAGTGATGGTGGAAGTGAAGATGGTGGTGGAAAATAGTAGAAGTGATGGTGATGAAAACGGTTAAGAAAAGATGGTGGTGGTGACGTTAGTGTTGTCGTTTGCAATTGTCACCGGAATGATTACCGGAATAATCGTGAACGATTACCAGAATAATCATCGGAGATGTTGCCGACGAAGAAGAGCTCGGCCCCAATCCAAGGAGGGTGTCCGGCCCTAGAGAAGATGATGGGGTGGTGGTTTTGTGGAGAGGTTTGTTGTGGTGGTAGTTTTGGAGAAGGTAAAGGAGAAGGTGGAGGCTTTGGTGGAGTTTTGGGCTTGTGGTGGTTTAAATGGAGAAGGAGGAGGAAGAAGATGAAGGTAGGGAGTTGGAGAAGTTATAGTGGTTGTGGTTGTGGTAGAGATGATGGAGGAGTTGGTGGTTAAAGTTTTGGTGAAGAGAAAAATGAAGTGGAATGAAGAAGGAAAAGTTTATATAGGAATGGAATTGTGAAGGTGATGTAAAAGAGTTTAGGGAGGGGTTTTTTGTAAAAATGGAGAGGTGAGGTGTCTCTTGGCCGGCCATGGTGATGGGAGAGGGATTTGAGTGGTTTGGGATATTTTGGAGAAGATATTTTTTGGTGGAGGAGAAGATATTTTTTTTGGTGGAAAGTTGTAGAAAGTATTGGAAGAATGGAGAATTTGGTGGAAGGAAAGGAAGGAAAGAAAAAGGAAAAAAGGAAAAGAAATTAAAAAAGGAAGATACTCTCTTGGAAGAAAAAGGAAAAAATAATTAGAGTGGCGGATTCCCGGGATTCAGTTGCGGATGCGAAAACTTTCGGAAAAATACCGAAATCGTCCGAAAATCAAGTATCTTGGAACGACCCGCAAAAATTCTCAAAAATCAAGAATATTATTCTAAGAATCATGGTGAAATTCGTTTTAAGAAATTATTTATAATTTTAAATTAAAAATCCTGGAATCGGCCGCCAATATCGGTCGATACCAAATCTCGCAGAAATCTGATAAATTCTGAAAATCTCAAAAAATGAATTAAGATAGTAAATATATTCTAAGCAAATTTATGAAAGCAGTTTCTCAAAATTTGACTCCATTTGCAAATTAAAAATCCAGGAATCGGTCAGCGGCACTGGTCGACACCGATTTTGAAGATTTTCATTTTAATTCAGAAAAATTCCAAAAAATCATAGAAAATCTAAAATATTGGAAAATGATGTTTAAAACTGAAATCGGTCAAATCTAAATACTAGAAAGACTAAATTGAGCAATTCACTAGGATCGGGCTCTCGGTGCAGACTAGGGTTGACTCTGAGTCCGTGAATCTGGATCCAAGACAAAACGATCATATAAATAATTCATAATACAAAACGAATACAGGAAGCAAATCGAAAAATATGATCGAAAATCTGAATACGCAACTAAGTACGTATTCTGGGAGCGGAGTGTTACAATTACATATGTGTCCCTATACATAATACCCAACACACATTAATATGCCCATGCAAATACATCCATTAAATTTATTAAATTTACATGGACAAAGAAAGAGGAGCTCACGCATGGGCAAGGCTCGCGGCGCGCTGATGTCACGGGCGGATTCTTTTGACTTCGAACCACTTGAACCCGTGCGACACTTAACTCGCTCTTTCTCCTTAGAAGCGAAGCTAGGTCAGCCTAACCCTTACACTCACTCACTCACTCAAGAGAGAGAACAATTGGAGAAGAAGTGGAAGCTTGTATTGTTTACTCTTGCTTTCCTTGATGATTACAAATGAACACCATTGGCCCCTATTTATAGGTAAGGGCTTGTACAAGAATTCTCTAGAATTGGAAGCTTCTAGAATATCTAGAAGATCCCCTATATTCATCCTTAAATATCTTATTCTAGAATCCTCTAAGAATCTTCTATGGAATATCCTTCTAGAGAGTATCCTTCTAGGAATGTTCCATGGAATATCCCTCTAGGAGAATCTTCTAGAGAATATCTCTCTTTATATGGTATATCTTAGCCCACTCTACCACATGGGATAAGCCCAAATGAACCCAAGATGAGCCCAAGTGTAACAAGATGGAGCGGTTCGTGACATTCTCCCCCACCTATCCGAGTGATGCCCTCATCGCTGAGTTTTCTCCCAATGGAATTTCTCGATTAAGTCCTCGAACTGCCAAAGAGCTCGTGCCGGTTCCCAACTGCTTTCGCTATCTGGCAATCCCTTCCACTTCACAAAGTATTCCAACCTCGGGTGGTTGTTTGCTTCACGAACCGTCCTGTCCGCTATGATCTCTTCTGCTTCCTTGTCGAACTCCATGCGAATTCCTGCTGGTGCTCGACTAGATTTCCCCCGATCCGGATCTTCCGCGTCCTTATGGTAAGGCTTTAACATGCTCACATGAAGACCGGATGATACTGAAATCACCTAGAGGGGGGTGAATAGGTGATAATGCTAATCTAGTGAACTTAATGCGGAATTTAAAAACTAATTGCAATTACAACAATTAATGCAACCAACAAACGATGCACACACAAGCTAGCCAAGCATATAAATATGAATGATCAATATGAAATGATGCAAGGCACAAAGTAAAGAGAGAGAGTAAGAGTCAAGGGATCAAGCGCAAACAACAAGATATGTTTTGAGGTTAGAGCACCCAGCTCTACATCCCCGCCTTTACCACCGTGAAGGATTTTTAGTCCACTAGCTTGTCCATAAAGGACTCCCACAAAGGAACCTCCACCGAGGATTTGGGGCAATACAATCACAAGGAGTACCCAACTCCTCTCCTTACAAACACAACCTCCTCCTTGAGGCACAACACCAAGCCAACAAACAATCACCTCACAACTTGAGGGATTAGCACAAAGCTTACACAAGGATCACCTCACACCTTGAGGGATACAACCCAATAGCACAACCTCCTCAAGACAATGAGGGAAAGGCACAAAGCCAAGCTAAGATAGGGTTTACAACTTGGTGATCAAAAGACCACAAACAATCTCTTTTCCCACAAAAGATCCTATAGAATAAGATAGTAGATGTAGCTCAAGTGTGGAGAAACCAAAGGAATGGAAATCAAAAACTCAAAGAAAATCCTTGGGAAAAACTAGAAACCAAGATAAAGAAGTTGAATCAAACACTTTCCAAAAACCTTTTCTTTGATTTTCCAAACCCTAGCAAGAACACCATATAGATTGTTCAATTTAAAGCCCAAAAACTTCTTTTGATTGCTTTGAAAACACTGGAGAGTTAGGAAAAATTAGCACAAAAAATCTTAGAGAAAACCTCTTTCCAATGGGGTATATATAGCCCCCAGAAAATTATAGCCGTTGGCAGCAGAAACTGCCAAAAATGAACTACCGGTCGACCGTCCGGTCGACCAGCCAACGGTCGATTTTTGACCGTTGGCAGCTACCGGTCGACCGCCCGATCGACCGGCCCCAGAAACAGAGAGCAACACTCTCTGTCCGGTCGACCGCTCGGTCGACCAGGAGCAACCCGAGAGTGGGTTGCTCACAGTCGGTCGACCGGTCAGTCGTCCGGCCGACTGACACGGCTACTGATTAGTCTACAAATTCTGCATTATTATATCGTATTTCTCACAATTTTTATGAATAAATAGTCGTCTAAATCGTGTTTTGGTCTTAATTGCAGGTAAATCCAAAGTCCAAGGGCAAAGATGGAATAAGAGGCTAATTCAGCTCAATTTATGCTAATTAATCCCGCAATTACTTGGAGGCCAAGCAAAGGATTTTCTAGAACATGCATTGTACCTAGACTCCTGAGCTGTCAGACGAATATTCGGGCGAAAGTACCAGAAATAGGATATACCTGGAAGCAGCTAGAAGTTAGACGAAGCTCCAGAAGAAATCCAGAGAATTAATTCTCTGGAATTGCCGCAAAACGCGGCAAAGGCGCGGCATTTTTATGGAGCCACGCGTCGATTTTCGACGCGTGGCCCCGTCTCGTCTTCCAGAGCCTTCTTTTGCCTATAAATAGCCCTGCAGAGAGCCCAAACGCAAGCAGTCTTCGTTTTTAGGAGTAGGTGCAGATTTTAGGAGTAGTGTAGGTGAGTGTTCTTCATTTCTTGTATTTTCTTTTCTTTTTAGATCATTGTAGTAGGGCTGAGTGATTCATAGAGAGAGAGATTGAGAGGGATTGATGTAATAGAGAGTGACACTCTATGTAAAGGTGCCTCCTTTCTCCTCCATTGTAATCTCCTTCACCTTCTAACATGATTTCTTGCTAACTTTTCTTCTCATGGCAATCTAACTACTAACCACTAACCATCTAACCACTTACTTGATAATCCACATGAATCGGGTTGCCTCTACAAGGCCTTGTTCTTGCAAGAGCCATTGATGGCCAATGATGATGGGTTCTAACATCTAACTTGCTAACTTGCTAACTTGCTAACCAAGCTAACTCTCTTTTATTTCATGCTCTTTTATTTCATGCTAGTAGTGTAATGAGTGATGCTTGAAATAGCTTGTTCTTGATGCATGTTTTGATTGTTATGAACCATCCATGAGCCATGCTTTGTACCGTCTCTTGGAGCCAAGGATTGTGATGGCCGAGGATCAAAATGTGAGGCAACTATCTCGAAGAGGTTAGCATGGTTAGTGGAGCATTTAGTAGTTAGTAGCCATGAGCTTTCTTTTATCTTGTTTTAGAAATCGTTTTCCAAAATTCTTTCTATCATTTTCTTCGTTGTTTTCATCGCCTTCTTAGTTTACCTTTGTCCCATCTTCTTTTCATTCATTTTCCAAACCACTTCTATTTTGTTTTCACTTCGCCGTTTTCATCACTCTCCTCACCTACCACATTCTGGATTTCCTTTTCTTTTCTTTTCACATTCTTTTTCATTCTTTCAAACAAAGAAGAAGTGTTAACAACTGACGTGAATAGAGACTGTTAATGCTTCTATCGCCTCCCTTCCCTATGGATACGACCCGTTGAGCCAATGCTATAACGGAAGTATCGAGGGTACATTAGCACATTTGAGCTTTTCAACGATTCTACATAATATACACTTTTGAGTAGTTTTTACCCCGATCAAAATTTTTGGCGCCGTTGCCGGGAAGGGAATGGTTTTGTTTTCACGTTTTTGTTAACATTGTCTTCTCTGTTTTGGTGTGCAGGGCAATTTTTACAGGTGCTTAATATTGCAGAACATAAGCTAGCTTTGTATCTCCCTGCTCTTGAAAGCAGGGCCCCAGATTTTGAACAAAAGCCGCGGATCCGCGACATTTGCCGCAAAACCGCGGCACTTTTGTGAAAATTGTATATGTTGTTGTTCTGGGATGTGTGAATTGTAATAGCTAGTTGATTTGTGTTGCTATATTTCTTGCTTTGATTGCCTACACACTATAAAAATAAAAGAACTAAAATACGGTATTTGGACGCCTTTAAAACGGTTTACACATTTGCATTTAGGCACGTGTCAATTCAATTCCAATATACTGTATTTTGTTCTGTTGTTGTGATCTGGATGGAGATGTACATATGGCATTGCATATAGCATAGGACAAACACGTGGGTGATTTATCGCTTTGTGTTATATTCTTGTCTATATTGCACACTTGCACGAATTGAATTTAAGGGAAAATCCCAAACAAGATAAGGTGGGATTTAATCACCCTTCCTTAGCCCAAAAATCATCTCCCCACTCACACAACCCAAGCCTTAATAAAATTTGAATAGACGTTGGCCCCTAGGGACATGTACATCTAGGTCTAGGTCAACCCTCTTATTGGCTTGGTTTTGCTTTTTCTTTTCTTTTGTTTGTTGTTTGATTTTTTCTTTGTTTGTGATTATTTGTGAAATGGCATTCAATAATAACAATTCTTTCAATCCGAATATGAATCCATATTTCACACCAACTCCATATGATTCGGATAATTCCAACCCGGCGTTTTACAATATGCACCAACCAAATACACAGGGTTGGCCTTATCCGAATCAATACAACCCATACCCACATTCTTATGACTATAATTTCCAAAATAATTTCAACTCGTCACAGAGTCATTGGGGATTCAAGTCCCCCGAGTTAAATTTTCAACCTCCTTGTCCCCCATGTCCACCTTGTCCATCATATTCATCTTATCCACAATATTCATTCCCCGATTTAGCTTCTTATACTCCTTTTTCTGAACCACCAATTGAAGAAAAATCTGAGTTACTAAAGAGTTTAGAAGCCAATCTACAAAGGGCCGAGCAACAACTTCAAGAAACATGGCCTCTCCAATTCCACCGTATTTTCAAGAGTCTTACTCAGTTCTATCTCCTCATAATGAACAACCATTTGCCTTGGAAATGAGTAAGGAACTTTTATGTGAGTCCAAACAACAATCACAAAATCTGATGGACTCACAATTTCACCACCAATTTCAAAACAACACTGCATCTCTTTAACAAAATAATGAACCAATCAGCCAGGAAAAGATGCTTGAATTCATGACTCAGGCTCAAAATGCTCGTAACCGTGACATAGATATGATGATCCAAACTCTTCATTCTCATCCTATTTCTAATGTCACTACCCATTCTGACAGAGCCAAAGAGTCATGTTGTTTTGGAAATCAAGATTCAATTTCAGCACACCCACCTGAACTTGTCCAAACTTCAGATCCCATTGACATTTTGGCAAGTTATCCTTTCTTGAAATTGAACTTGAGCATGAATATGATCCTGAACTTCCACTTGATGATTCAATTCTACTTCCTGATTTAATTATGACTCCGGTGTCTTCACCTGATTTCACTCCTTTTCCCGAGTCAGTATTGGATCCAGTGCCTATCCATTGTGAAATTGAATCACCAATCTCTTATGATGATCATATTGAACTTGACCAAATTCATACTTTTGAAAGTCCATTTGATAAATTGATAAGTTCTCATTTTTGTGGAATTGAACTCAATGTGTAATGTGACTTTGACCCTCAAGTTTGTGATTTAGTCCAAATACCTGAATCATTATTGACTCCTGTATTGTTACCCAATTTGAGTAACATTTTAGAGTCAGTTTTGATTCCAACCCTCCTGAACTTGAATCACTAATCTTAGATAGTCACATTCCATCATGGGGAAATGAATTTGGACCTGAGCTTGATCTTCTTGATTTGGACACACTTCCTGAACCAATTTCGATTCCCGAACCTTTACTTGACTTAAGTATTTTTCCTGAGTCAGTATTAGTTCATGTGCCTCCTGAGTCCAAATCAATCATTCCATCTTTTCATACTCCATTCTGGGACAAGGATCTTGATAAATTTGACTCTGAAATTATTTTAAAAATTTGGAAATTAGATGGGGTACATTGTTAATAAAATTCACACATGCATGCATCATTCTAGTGGGTTGTATCATGGAGGTCTATGGTGGGTTCCTCAAAACCCAAAGCAAAGTTGATTGGGCCATGTTTCGTGGACCAATCCGACCACCACCGGACCACCACCTTAAGGTAATTTTCCTTCCCTCTCTATTTTGTTTCATGCATACATATATCACGATGCATTGAGGACAATGCATGAAATAAGTGTGGGGGAGGGTTTACTAACATAGAGTTTTTAGATTTTTTCTCTTACACTTTCTTTAGAAATAAATAAAATAAAAAAAACTTTTTGAAATAAGAGACAAAGTTTTGATCTATTTTTAAGAAAATTAAGATGTATCTTAGAAATTAAGAAAGCCTTAATTATGACATCTTAAACCTAGTTGAAATAATAGATCTTGTTTGAAATTATAGGCTAAGTAAGAAAAATTGGGGAGATATTTTTATCTTGAATTTTTTGCCTTAGATAGTATGCACTTCACACTTACACATTTTTTGGGATGGAAACAAAGACCAAAAATGCCATAAATAAAATAAAAAAAAAATATATATATATAAAACATCACTTATTAAGCAGGATAATTGTGCCTCAAGAAGCATGATTATTCACGCCTAACGGTGGTAAAGGAAATAAATAATCCCCTTTAGTTTCGTGGCCTTTTTCACTCGAGTCCTTAAACCCGAGGGATGTTTTCTCATCTGGTGCCCTAAGATCGACTGGTTTGGAGTCATCGGTTATAGGCTCTTACATGGTGAACTAGAAAGCCTAAACTAAGGGAAGAAAAAAGTGAAAAAGAAAATAAATATATATAATAAATGGCTTGATGGTTAGAGTTGAAATCCCAGAAATCTTCACTGTCACGGTGTGCATACTATCTAGGTTTTATGAAAGATAAAATATTCAATCTAATTTGAATTCTTACATTAATTGAAGACAAGATCTTGCATAGAGACTAAGTTTAAGAAAGAATAATTATAGGTGGACTTATGACCTTAGATCACTTATATTTTTGCAAAAATAGTTCGAAAACATGTCTCTCTTTCAAAATGAATTTTCAAAATACTAACATTTGTCTTCTTTCTTTATGGATTTTGTGGGTGCAATCCGCTGAAAACCCTCAGGAGACAACACTCCTCCTCTAGGGTAACCTAGAGGTTTAACGGCTTGTTGCACACGCTCAGTGCAATCGCGTCACCTGCGAAAGTGGTGTAATAATCCTTGTAATATAGTTTCTTTTCTTGTTTTGCTCGGGACGCGCAAAAGAATAAGTGTGGGGGTGTGATTAGTCTGCAAATTCTGCATTATTATATCACATTTCTCACAGTTTATGAATAAATAGTCGTCTAAATCGTGTTTTGGTCTTATTGCAGGTAAATCCAAAGTCCAAGGGCAAAGATGGAATAAGAGGCTAATTCAGCTCAATTTATGCTAATTAATCCCGCAATTACTTGGAGGCCAAGCAAAGGATTTTCTAGAACATGCATTGTACCTAGACTCCTGAGCTGTCAGACGAATATTCGGGCGAAAGTACCAGAAATAGGATATACCTGGAAGCAGCTAGAAGTTAGACGAAGCTCCAGAAGAAATCCAGAGAATTAATTCTCTGGAATTGCCGCAAAACGCGGCAAAGGCGCGGCATTTTTATGGAGCCACGCGTCGATTTTCGACGCGTGGCCCCGTCTCGTCTTCCAGAGCCTTCTTTTGCCTATAAATAGCCCTGCAGAGAGCCCAAACGCAAGCAGTCTTCGTTTTTAGGAGTAGGTGCAGATTTTAGGAGTAGTGTAGGTGAGTGTTCTTCATTTCTTGTATTTTCTTTTCTTTTTAGATCTTTTAGTAGGGCTGAGTGATTCATAGAGAGAGAGATTGAGAGGGATTGATGTAATAGAGAGTGACACTCTATGTAAAGGTGCCTCCTTTCTCCTCCATTGTAATCTCCTTCACCTTCTAACATGATTTCTTGCTAACTTTTTCTTCTCATGGCAATCTAACTACTAACCACTAACCATCTAACCACTTACTTGATAATTCACATGAATCGGGTTGCCTCTACAAGGCCTTGTTCTTGCAAGAGCCATTGATGGCCAAAGATGATGGGTTCTAACATCTAACTTGCTAACTTGCTAACTTGCTAACCAAGCTAACTCTCTTTTATTTCATGCTCTTTTATTTCATGCTAGTAGTGTAATGAGTGATGCTTGAAATAGCTTGTTTTTGATGCATGTTTTGATTGTTATGAACCATCCATGAGCCATGCTTTGTACCGTCTCTTGGAGCCAAGGATTGTGATGGCTGAGGATCAAATGTGAGGCAACTATCTCGAAGAGGTTAGCATGGTTAGTGGAGCATTTAGTAGTTAGTAGCCATGAGTTTTCTTTTATCTTGTTTTAGAAATCGTTTTCCAAAATTCTTTCTATCATTTTCTTCGTTGTTTTCATCGCCTTCTTAGTTTACCTTTGTCCCATCTTCTTTTCATTCATTTTCCAAACCACTTCTATTTTGTTTTCACTTCGCCGTTTTCATCACTCTCCTCACCTACCACATTCTGGATTTCCTTTTCTTTTCTTTTCACATTCTTTTTCATTCTTTCAAACAAAGAAGAAGTGTTAACAACTGACGTGAATAGAGACTGTTAATGCTTCTATCGCCTCCCTTCCCTGTGGATACGACCCGTTGAGCCAATGCTATAATGGAAGTATCGAGGGTACATTAGCACATTGAGCTTTTCAACGATTCTACATAATACACACTTTTGAGTGCTAGTTTCGCCCCCGATCAGCTACGTGCACAATCTTGTGCACGTCCGGTCGACCGCTACGGTCGACCGGCTCCCGACCCGGTCGACCGTGACGGTCGACCGCCAGAGCCTGGCAGCCAAAATCTGGGACTGAAAAACATGTTCTTTTTAATTCTAAAAATACCCATAAATCTTCTAAAAATCCACAAAAATAGTTTTCTCATTTTACATAGATATATAAACTTGTGTTAAAAAATTTCAACACAAATTTCAAACATTTTGAACTATTTTTATGTCTTACAAATTTTATCAAAAACCAAAACCTGTATTTTTCAAACTTGGATTTTTCAAAAGAAAATCCGATTTTTTCAAAACTCATTTAAATACAAAAACATGATACTTAAACACATTGAAGCATGTTGCATATGGACATAAGTCCAATATACATGAAACATATATATATATATCCATGTTTTTGACTTTAATTCCAAAATATGTTTTGTTAAAAATACCAAAACATAAAACACATGAATAAGTAAGTCAAAACTAAGTTTGTCTAGGAAGTTGAAGCATGCATGTATATAGAACAAATCTAATATACATTAAACCATGTAAACTTGTTTTGATCTATCTATTCATGAAACCAAGATCGGTTAAACCAAAAACGGAAAAAACGAAAACCAATATTCAAAACATGAAACGTGTGTGTTGTGAAATTGAGCATATCATACTATTCTAATCATTACAAATGGATCTAAAACTCAAACTAAACTAGGTACCGATGTCTTCTTGTAGAGCGCCGTCTCCAAGCCTACTCGATCCAAAACTCCGTGATCCACCGAGCTTCACTCCAATGAGTGCTATATATGATCTTGTCGCTCGGGCTCTTGAATCACTATGTGAAAGCTTCCAAACCATCTTTGTTGAAGCTAATCACCAACTAATATCTTGGTTAATGATCTGAAACTAAAATCACAAGATTATTAGTACACATAACTACATGAGTTAATCATCATCAAAACTAGAGTGGAAGGCCTTTGGGCCAACAGATACTTCACTGTTGGGGAAGTTGTACCCTGTAGGCTACATTCCCCACTCTTTTCTCAATAGGAAATGGGCCTTCATACTTCCTTATCAAGCTCTTGTGTAGTCCCTTGTGCCGATCCAAAGTAGAGAGCTTAACAAGGACTAGGTCACCAACCTGATACTCCATATGTCTCCTCTTCTTATCTGCCCACTTCTTCATCCTTTTGGCCGTCTTGCTTAGACACGGACGCGCTAGCTCGTTCTGCTCTTGCCATCCCTTAGCAAATTTATAGGCAGCTGGGCTACTTCCCTTGTAGCCGATAGCAATGGAGTTAAGAGTGAGCGGCTGCTGTCCAGTGATGATCTCGAATGGACTCTTCCCGGTAGACTCACTCCTCTGTAGGTTGTAGGAGAATTGGGCTATGTCCAGAAGTTTCGCCCAATCCTGCTGGTTGGCACTCACATAGTGCCTCAGGTAGACCTCCAACAAGCCATTCACCCGCTCTGTCTGGCCATCCATCTGAGGGTGGAAGCTAGTGGAGAAGTTCAAGTCCGACCCCATGAGCTTGAAGAGCTCCGTCCAGAACCTGCCTGTGAAGCGGCCATCTCGATCACTCACGATTGTCTTAGGCAAACCCCAATACTTCACCACATGCTTCAGGAATAGTGGGGCTGCCACCTCGGCTGGACACTTGGCTGGGGCTGGAATGAAGATGCCATACTTTGAGAACCGGTCGACCACCACCATAATAATATTGCACCCTCGGACTTGGGTAAGCCCATGATGAAGTCCATGGAGATGCTTTCCCAAGTTCGCTCTGGAATCGGTAGTGGTTCCAGCAATCCGGCCGGTACCCTTTGCTCCGTCTTGTCTTGTTGGCACACAAGACAAGTCTTCACATAGGCCTCAACATCATCCCTCATGCGAGGCCAATAATAACTTTCTTCTGTGAGAGCTAAGGTACGGTGCATACCTGGATGTCCCGCCCACTATGAGTCATGGCACTCCTTGAGAAGCTCCCTCCTTAGGTTCCCGACTAGCGGCACATACAACCGCCTCCCCTTCGTATAAAGCAGATTTCCTTCTAGCCAGAACCTCCGAGTCTTGCCCTCCTTAGCATACTCCATCATATTCTTGGTTGTAGGGTCCTGAGTCAAGCCTTCTTTGATGCGATCGAGTAAGGAACTCTGAGGATGACTCAGTATAGCGGCGAACTCAATTTTCGACTTAGTGCATCCGCTACTAAGTTGATTCTTCCTGGCTTGTACTCGAGCACATAGTCAAACTCGGCTAGGAAATCTTGCCATCGCGCCTGCTTGGGAGACAACTTCTTTTGGGTCTGGAAGTAGCTGGTGGCCACATTGTCCGTCTTCACCACGAACCTCGAGCCAAGTAGGTAGTGTCTCCATACTCGAAGACAGTGAACCACAGCTTTCATCTCCTTCTCCTGTACGGTATACCGCCTCTCGGTATCGTTGAGCTTCCGACTCTCATAGGCCACAGGGTGTCCTTCCTGCATCAACACCCCTCCAATCGCGAAGTCACTCGCGTCGGTGTGCACTTCATATGACTTGCTGAAGTCGGGTAGTGTGAGAACTGGTTCCTCCGTCACAGCTCTCTTCAAAGCCTCGAACGCTCCCTTGCACTTCGAACTCCAATCCCAAGCCTGATTTTTCTTCAGCAAGTCGGTGAGTGGAGCAGCCATCGCCGAATAGCTCTTGATGAACCTCCGATAGTAGTTTACTAAGCCAAGGAAAGCTCGCAGCTCCGTCACCTTGGTGGGAGGTTCCGACTCCAATATGGCCTGGATCTTGGCTTGATCCATCCGAATCTTTCCTCTTCCAATGGTGTGGCCGAGGAACATCACTTCCTCTTGTGCGAACGAGCACTTCTCCCTTTTCACATAAAGCTCGTTGCTTCTGAGGGCCTAGAATACTTGCCTCAAGTGCTCCACATGCTCGTCCATCGTCTGGCTATAGACCACAATATCGTCCAGGTAGACCACCACAAAATGGTCCAAGAAGGGCTCCAACACCTTATTCATCAGAGTGCAGAATGTGGCCGGTGCGTTGGTGAGACGAATGGCATAACTAGGAACTCATACGATCCGTACCTGGTCACGCACGCGGTCTTCAATTCATCTCCTTTTGCAATCCGCACTTGATAATACCCCGAGCATAAGTCAAGCTTGGTAAAGTATCTTGCTTGACCCAACCTGTCTAACAAGCCTGCTATCAGAGGAATATGATACTTGTTTTTCACCGTGATCTTGTTTAGCGCTCGGTAGTCGATGCAAAGCCGCAATGAACCATCATGTTTCTTCTAGAAAAGCACTGGTGCACCATAGGGAGCCTTCGACGGACGAATATATCCGGCATCCAACAACTCCTTCAGCTGCTTTCAAAGTTCTTCCAGCTCTGGTGGTGCCATGCGATAAGGACCCATGGCCGGAGGTCGAGTTCCAGACTCGAGCTCGATTTGTGGTCCACCTCTCTCCTAGGTGGAAGCTTGCTTGGCAGCTTGGCGGGCATGATGTCCTGGTAGGCTTCCAAGACGCCTCGGATCTCCTTGGGCACGTCCTCTCCTTCCTTTGAGCCTTCCTCCACCTTAATGGTAGCAAGAAAGGTCGGCTCATGACGTCGAACTCCCTTGGATATCTGTAATGCCGAGAGCATTTGGATGATACACTCCTGCTTGATCTGAACTGTGCACGCCTTCCCTCAAGGATGCACATGGGTTGTTGTGTAGGGAACCAACACGACCTTCACTTTGTCCAGAAACTGTAAGCCAAGCACCACATCGAAGTCGTCCATGGTCATGACTGTCAGGTTCTCCTGGCCATGCCACTCCCCTATGCTCACATCCACCTTGTAAGCTACGCCATCGATAGGAGTGGGACTAGAGTTGACGGCCTTAATGGTGCCTCCTCCCTTAGAGATCTTAAGGCCCAACTTGCTAGCAATATCACTTGAAATAAGAAGATGAGAAGCTCTAATATCTAGAAGGGCCTTGAAGGTCTTACGGAGATGGTTGTCTCGACGAACATTGCCCCTCGAGGCCTTTCATCCACCTTTGCCTTGATCGCATTGAGGAGACGAAGTGAGTGAAGCCTAGTCTCCTCCGGTTGCTTTCCTTCTTCCTTTTGGACAAGAGCAGCGAGATTAGCCCTCTTGGGACAGTCCATGGCTTTGTGGGTATCTCCGCAAAAGTAGCATGCTAACTTCTTCGGACGATCTCCTCCTCTATTGGTGTTGCCGCGGAACTTTCCCTTCTCAAATGCCGGCTTAGGTGGGAACTCCTTTGATAGTTTCTCCTTTTCTCCCCACCTTTAGCAGGCTTGCTCTCTTGTCTTTTGGTTTGGATGAATCTCCTATCTTCTTGAACTCGATAAGAGACTCGGCCACTTGCATGGCTTGGGCAAGGGTTTGGACCCCTCGCCTTTGTAATTCCATCCTGGCCCATCCAGAGAGGCCATCCATGAACGAGAAGAGGGAGTCTTTCTCACCATGTCGGGGATCTCCAGCAGTAGTTCTGAAAATTCTTTGACATAATCACGAATGGAACCTTTTTGGGTAAGGCGTCGGAGTTTACCTCGGGCCTCGTCCTCGGCATTCTCCGGATAGAACTGCCGCTTAAGATCCGCCTTGAACTCTTTCCATGTGTTGATGGAGCATGTGCCCTTCTTCATATCTTCACATCGCCTACGCCACCACACGTAGCGATGTCTTCAAGATAAAGAGGCACAGCTTGAATCTTGGATGCATCGTCTCGAAATCCGACAGCATTGAAGTAGACTTCCATGCTCCAAAGGAAGTTATCAATCTCCCGAGCATTCCGAGACCCCTTGTAAGGCTTCGATTGGCACATCTTTAGCCATAAGAGGATGTGACACCATACCTCGAGTTGCCAATGCGACATCATGTTGGTCGATCTTCTCCTTAAGCTTGGCCAACTCCTTCAAGAGTACCTCCACGTGGTTCCGCAGAACCGCGTTCTCCTCCCTAAAGGAAGTGTTCCCTTGCTGCAACATGTCGACGGTGGAATTCAAGGCCGACTGCATCTCCTCCTGAAGCTCGTCTCCCGCAGACTCTAACTTCTCGATGCGCTCGTCGTAAGCCTCCAGCTTATCCACCACGGTAAGCTCCATCTTAGCTAACCGTGCCTCCAGCGTCACCATGACATCTCGGGACTTCTCCCTATGAGGCTTGGGTGCATCCTTTGGATCTACAACTCCACCCATCTCGGAACGAAGATCGGGGCTCGACATTATCACTCCCGAATCTAAGCTCTGATACCAATTGTCACGGGCGGATTCTTTTGACTTCGAACCATTTGAACCCGTGCGGCACTTAACTCGCTCTTTCTCCTTAGAAGCGAAGCTAAGTCAGCCTAACCCTCACACTCACTCACTCAAGAGAGAGAACAATTGGAGAAGAAGTGAAAGCTTGTATTGTTTACTCTTACTTTCCTTGATGATTACAATGAACACCATTGGTCCCTATTTATAGGTAAGGGCTTGTACAAGAATTCTCTAGAATTGGAAGCTTCTAGAATATCTAGAAGATCCCCTATATTCATCCTTAAATATCTTATTCTAGAATCCTCTAGGAATCTTCTATGGAATAT
Source organism: Agave tequilana (assembly GCA_038442645.1). Lineage (NCBI taxonomy): Eukaryota > Viridiplantae > Streptophyta > Magnoliopsida > Asparagales > Asparagaceae > Agave > Agave tequilana. The sequence goes on along the minus strand of JAVJIF010025618.1, from coordinate 2,000 downwards.
CCTTCTAGAGAGTATCCTTCTAGGAATGTTCCATGGAATATCCCTCTAGGAGAATCTTCTAGAGAATATCTCTTTACATGGTATATCTTAGCCTACTCTACCACATGGGATAAGCCCAAATGAACCCAAGATGAGCCCAAGCGTAACAAGATGGAGCGGTTCGTGACACTGAGGAGGCTTCGGCGAAGGGGGCGGAGGCCGCGAAAGAGGTCGATGGATAGAGGATCTGCCGGAAAGGGCATGGGTTCGTTCGTGCTCGCTGACGAAGATTGATGGCGATCCACGGAGAGGTAGAAGATGCCATCCTACACAATCACATACATCATACATATTAACACTCAACACATACTCATATGCATGCATATCTTTTATAACACACACTACACATTTATATAAACAAGAGGAACATAGAAAGGGAGGGGGAGAGAACTTACACACTGGGTGACTTGCGGCGCGCCGACGGAGGCTCTGGCAGAGGCGGCGTAGGGTGCGGGTGCGTTCGCGCTCACTGATGGCGATCGACGACAATCCACAGAGAGGTAAAAGATGCCATCCCACATAAAAGTACCACGCACCCACGCACTCACACTTCACAGCACTCCAAAATGAAACACACATTTAAATACATCCACTAAGCTAACACTAACACATTTATAATTACATAAGATAATTAATGCATGCATATTAACACATTAATAGTTACACCCCATCACACTTATACAAAACATGTATAGAGAGAGGAAAAAAATACTCACGTAATGGGGAAGGGCACGACGGGGGACGCCTCGACGGCAGAGCTCATGGAGGGTGGCGATTGCCCCCGAAGCTCACCGAAAGGACTGGGCATTCTCGCGCTTGCTGGCGGAGCGTGAACGGCCATCGTCATTGCCTTGGCCTGTTGTTGGTTGCGCCACGGGGTGGCTCAGCAGAGGGGAGCTACTGTTGCGCAGCCATGGGGAGGAGGGCTATGGCGTGGAGGGAAGCTACAGGCTGGTGGGGGGACAGTCATTGAAGGAGGCTATGGGGAAGGACAGTGGCAAGATCTTGGAGGAGAGGAGGCTGTCGCATGGACTGTGGGCTGCCCTTGCTGATATGGCTTGGCCTGGTGGAGTTTTGCACGCGCCAGGAGAGATGGGAGAGGAGAGGAGCCCGCAGTTGAGGCCTCAGGTGCGCTGCCGGTGATGATGCCATGGATGAAGGGTGTTGTGCGGAAAGAACAGCCGAGTAGGAGTACGACACGGGGAAACTCGGTCTTGGTGGTGTTGAGATTGGTTGCGGCTTGGAGGAAGGCACAGTGGAGATGCTCCGGGTGTTGCGTGCTCGGCTCCGGGCTGCCGCGAGGCTCAACGGGGTAGGTTCTCACTGCAGGAGAGGGCTCGGTGTGCAGGCCTGCAAGGGGGTGGGTGATGAACTCGGTTGTGAGAGAGAGAAAGAGAAGATGCAACACCTGAGAGAGTGTGAATGATATGAGAATAATATGGGATGATGGGTGGTTGCAGTAGAGAAGAAGAGTGGGGGAACGTGGGTGGAAATACGTGAGGAGTGGGTATAACCTGGTGGATGCGGGGAAAAGGGAAGGAACAGATGGAGAACGTGGCCGGCAGGTGAAGGAGAAGGTGGTTAGTAAAGTTGCTTAAATCTCTTGCAGAGTTTTAGGGAGGCATGGTGGTGGGTGGTATTATGATGTTTAAATAGAAATTTGACTGTAATTCCTTTTACAGTCAAAATTCCACAAGGGCATTATGGTTGGTGTGTTCAAAACATTGGTGGGTCCCTGACCTGAGGTCCAGGAGTTCGAAAATGTGATCTGATCACACACAAAGGGGTTTTTTATCTTATTATTTAATTTTTATTTAATTTATCTTTTCTTTTTTGAATAAAATTTAAGCATTATTTTATTAGATTAAATTCTATTAATTTAAAAATCTCAAAAATTCTCGAAATAGAAGATGTCATTCTGAACATTGTTGTGAAGTAGATCTCCAAAAGTCATTCCAATT
>JAVJIF010025617.1:0-63685 GCA_038442645.1 Agave tequilana | reverse complement strand
TACTGCGACGTATATACGCAGGTCAGAAATACCCTCACGTATATACGCTAATCATCAGTACAGGCAAGAATTAGAGTACGGAAGTACGTGGTGCATTATACATTCCAACCAATGAGTACAGTTATAAAGTTATCACCAGATGTGACACAATATTAAAAGATTATTACATCACCAATATGGCGCAATTGCGAGAATAGAAAGGACGGTACAAGTATGAACAGTACAAAAGGTGGCTCAGAGTCATAACAGGAGAACTCTAGGGCGAAACAAGGGAGCCTGAAAGGATGGGGCTCTGGACGGTCTGTGGAGATCCACGCTACCGCTGCGCCACTGATTCGCAACTGGGAGAATCTACACGCCCTAAGCTCCAAAACTAGGACATGAGGAATCAGAAGAGTCCAGAACTCCCGGCGAAGTGAGCGGGGAAGCCAGATGGCGAGCATAGATAAACACACGTGTATCGATAAATCTGGATCATAAACTTGAAAACCATGTCGTAGGCACAAGCATGCAGGAGTAAGTAGATATACAACATATGATATCAAGCAGGGAAGACTCTAGTATGATCAGATAAGTGCAGGAGATAGGGGGGATAGAATACAAGTAGAAGGCAGGATATGAAACAGGTATAGTATGATAATCATAAAACTAGAAATCCGAAGTAAATCGGTACAAGCAAACATGGCAAGGCATACTATAGATTCATAGAGCTGGCATCTTTTATTATTATTTATTACTCGTCTTACCCTGATGTCTAGATATGTGAACTAGCATCCAACGCACATATATCCACTTCTGAGTAAAGCAAGGTTGTTATGGAAACTAACGGGGGTATCAACGAACAATGTTTATAGCGGGTCCCGTACATGCTCGGGACCACGGTCCAGGATGTTCCATTGCTGGTGTATGAAACCGGCCGCAAGGCCTACAAGAGGGTCTTATAGAATGCCTTTATCAGATGGTACCAGGAAGGAGGGAGCCAGCACTCCCCTCGGTCGCCTGGAGGCCCACAGGTCAGACCGAAGTTTTAGTTGCACAACATACCTAGTACCACTGTAAACACGAACATATATTGATAGCCGCAAGTTCCCCCGACCCGGTAAGTTGTTCCTTTTTCTTATGATTTATTATGTAATATCAATTTACGGGGATAGCAGGTGCAAGACATGATCAGGAATTTGAGAGTACATGAGTACTATAGATTCAGGTTACTGTATATATAATACAGGATAACAAGTATAATATTCCCGTAAATGTGATAATCACAGGTCAAGTATTAGTATGTTTAGAGGCAGGTGATAAGTCATATCATAGCAAGAAGTAAGTATCAACTAGTAGCATGTAGGGTGTGAGTTGGTAACAGACATGAGGCGATCTCAGGCAGGTGACGAGGGACAACATAGTATATGTTAGCACATCAAGTGGAAAGCATGTCAAGCGTTACAAGAAAATAGTACGATCTACAAGACTGATACAAATACCAGAAAACCATACAATTTCAGAAAAACAGTATAAGCAAGATAGAAGAATCAATGAATTGGTAGACATGTAATTCGTAGGCAAGCAAACACCATGCGGAGCTAAGCGGAGCTGGAGCGAAACTAATGTACAACACTAAATGCTATCACGCTCGGCGAAGTTACCGCTCGCGGCGTAGCTAGGACACACGTGTCGCAGTAAACATAGGAACGCCATACTACCGCTCACGGGAGAGCTATGCTCACTGGGTAACTACGCTAGAACGGGGCAAGCGGTAAAGTGTTACGCTAGGTTCGCCTACAGGCGTAGCATAGAGAAAGTCCAGAGGACTTTATAACCTCAGAGGTTGTACCAGAGGTTAGGCCCGAAGGCAAGGGTACCTGCAGAAAAGTGTTAATTCTAAACAACACAAATGTGAATAATACAAGTCGACCCGATGAAAGGGGAAAAGTCAAGAGGAAAGCGAGAACACTCGCCTAGTCTTCAGAAAAATAGTGAAATCGCCGGTCTCCAGAATCCAGGAAATTAACACGTCAAAGCGTTAGAGAGAAAGTGATAGAGAGAGGAGAAAACCAAGAGAGAGAAAGAGAATGAGATAGAGAGAGGAGAGAGAAAGCGAGAGCTAGAGAGAAGTCCATGGAGAGAGAGAGTACAAGAGAGAAAGAGTGTGTACAGGGAGACGCGGGTTTTGAGAGTGAGACGCGGGGGTCGCAGACGCGGGAGTCGCGTCGCGTAGATGCCACAAACGCGAGTTCGAGACCGGCGTTCAAGTTATAAAACACGAGAAGAATGCGGATGCGGGAGGTGGGTTCCGCGTCGCGTTAACACGAGAAGAACACAGACCGGCATGATCTCCGCGTCGCGTCGATACAAGAACGCGAAGGGCCGCGTTATACAAATGTCAAGAACGCGGAGATTCGCGTTTAAGGAAACTGCCTAGACCGCGGGGTGATCTCCGCGTCTAGCAATTAACAGTGAGAAAAGAGAGATACGGAGATGAGAGAGTGAGAGAGACGCAAGGATGAGGGTGAGAGGGGGGACATAAGTTTTGGGAGAAAAAAACAGAGAAGGAGAGAAAAGGATAGGAAAAGAAACAGAAAAGAAAGAAAGAAAGAAGGAAAGAATGAAAGAAGGAAAGAATGAAAAGGGAAAGGGAGGATGACCGGCCGGGCCTCGCCAGTGGCGGCCGGAGATGGCCGGAGATGGCCGGCCAAAGCCCAAGCCCAAGCCAAAGAGGGTGCAAGTGTAGTTCATTTGAAAATTTTGGAGTTTTGGAAATGGTGTTTTCGTAGAGCGAAGCATAGCCGTTGAAAGGTATGACGAGGAGAGGAAGATGGCATGGTCGTTGGTGGCCAAGATGGAGTATGTGGTGGTGGAGACGGTGGAGAAGGTGGTGGTGGAAATGGGTTATTTGGTGGAAAAAGAAGAGGAAGGAGAAGGTGATGGAGGTGTTGTTGTTGTTGGAATGGAGGATGGAATGGAGGAGGAAATGGAGGAGAGAAAGGAGGAGGAGTTGGTGGCGGAGATGGCAAAGATGGTGGCCGGCCAAGAGAGAGGCACGGCTCAAACCCATGGAAATGGGCTGCTGGTTCGTTCTTAGGAAAGAGAAGGAAAGGAAAAAGAATGAATGAAAGAGAAGGAAAAAAAAGGGGTGTATATATAAGGGGGAATGATTATTACAATATTGTCATTCCCATCCTTACATAAAGAGACTTGCGTCTCCACTAAATGGGCTGCGTCCCCATAAAAGCAAATCCGCGTCTAGGCAAAACAAATCTAGACGTGGAGACGAGGTCTGCGTCCAGGAGGAAAACGCAAGAGTCGCGTTAGACAGAAAAGACAAGAAAGCATGGTTGATAAGATTCAGAAATCTTGCAGGACAAGTATTAAATGCAGTATGGAGAGCATCCCTGCATTAAATGTTGAACCCAGGTTTGGTGAAACTCACGTCTAGCGAGGAGAGAGAAAAATGAAAAAAGAGAAAAGTAAAATATCTGGATAAAATTCCGGTATCTGGGAAAACACCGAAAACTCCGGAAAAGTCCAAAAATTTAAGTAGCTTGGAAAGCTTCCCAAAAATTCTCAAAAATAATAAATATTATTTAAATTTTTTTGATGAAATTGATTTTCAGAAATTCAATCCCATTTTCAAAATAAAAATCCTGAAGTCAACAGTCAATACCGGTTTATATCGGGTCGGCCGGATTTTTGATAAAATTTGAAAAATCTCAGAAAATGCCAAAAAGGAGAAAATATAATTCTAAGAAGAAATATGAAAGTAAAATTCAGAAATTTGATTCCAACTGTAAACTAAAATTCCTGAAATCAACCAGTGATACTGGCCGACACTAAATCCAGGGGAATTTTGATAAATTTAGAAAATTCTCAGAAAAAGTATCTAGATAGAAATTGTAATGTTAAGAAGTTACAGGAAAGCCATTTTTTAGAATTTCAATTCCGTTTGTAAATTAAAAATCCGAGATTCGAGCAGCGGTATTGGTCGACCCCGGTTTTGAAGATTTACAAATTAATTCAGGAAAATTTCAGAAAATCATAAAAAATCTAGAATATTGGAAAATGAAATTTAAAACTGAAACCGGTCAAATCAGAATAGCAGAAATACCAAATCGAGCAATACTCTAGGATCGGACTCCCGGTTCGGACTAGTGCTGACTCCGAGTCCACGATCCAGATCCACAGCAAAACGATCATATAAATAATTCATAATATAAAACAAATACTGAAACCAAATCAAAAAATATGATAAAAAATATGAAACGCAACTAAGTACGTATTCTGGGAGCAGGGTGTTACAGGTGGGGAGGGGGGTTGGCACCCCCGTGTCTTCAGTGGCAATTGATTTGCCCTTTGAGGAGGAAGCAACAATGGCTTGAGAGGAGCTTTTTCTTAGTGGGGTTATCTCCATAGAGCAAGACTTTTTGAGGAATGGGTTAAAAGAGGAAAGGAGACCTTGAGTGTAGATTCAAATATAATCTCAATGAAAGCACCAAATGCTGTGAAAAATTCTCCAATGACTTTCTCACATGCACCAAAATGAAAAGATGTGCGCCAACGAGTAATCACAGCAAACACAGAGAGATTTAACGTGGAAACCCAAAAGGAAAAACTACGGGAGAGAGATTCTACTCTATTCGAAAGAATTACAAGCAGAAATAAGGAGCTCTGTGATTACAAGTGCGCTAGAGTTTCTTTGATTCCACTTTCTATCGTTAGAGATGGTGAAGTACAATCACGAGAAAATAACTCTGGATAATTTGGATAACTGTTTAATCTAGGTTGTTGGCCATATGTAACTGTATGTTCTGTTCGCTAGAGATAAGGTCTATTGGCCGGAGATAAGATATGTTGGCCGGAGACATCGGTTCAATCTACGTTGTTGAGATCTATTTTAATAATTCCTGATAATCCCGCCACTAAGCTGTGCTGGAGGACTCTTCCAGAAGCTTCCAAGGAGAATCGGGTTTGTCGGTAGTTCGAGAGATGATGTCGGGCCCGACGATTCTGAGTTGGACCCAAGCTTTTGGGTGCTTGATCTGAGATTGCATGGCGGAGGCGCAAGGTCACGATCGATTGATGGCCGTTCTTTCGTTGTATTCCCAGGCTCGCCATGTGTCACGATCTCACTTCAGGGTCAGAAATTGACCACTAAAGTTCTGCTCGAGCATTAGTCCTGAAAGAGAGGTGAGCACGGGGGATTAGATTAGATATGTGGTCACACAAAAGCCAAATCTGGGTGCATGCCTTATTCCTTTGTTCCCTCTTTAACAAAAGGAAAAGCAAAGGATGATGTTGTTGAAATGTGTTGGCCTTTTATAGCTCAAGGTTCATAAAAGTCAACAAGAAGTAGGTTCACGATATCAAGCATTATGATACGAGCCCACCGTTCCGATGGAGGAACTGGTGGTATCAGGAGTAGTAGTAATAATAACGACTTTTTTTTAATTATGTATTTTAAGTTCAAAAGGAAAAGGAAAAGGTGTATAGAAATGTCTACACATTAGCGATGATAATTGGCCGAGATGAGTATTAGTTCAATATCGAACTCTTCAGGGCATTGAATTTTGCTGATAATTGAATTTTATGGTTGTGATAAAGTTTATTTTGGATCAACTAGTTCCATGAGAAGAAAATTTTCAAATCACTTATTTTTTATTCTTAAATTATCTAAGTGTGTAGATTAACATAAACAGAGCGGATCATCTATAATATGTTCCACAGTAAAGTTTCTAGAATTAGAGACCCCCCTGACCCTGCTCAAGGTTCATAAAAGTCACGTCCCAAAAAAAAAAAAAAAAACTGGAGAGTGTCCCACTTTGTTTACAGATAGAAGAAATAAACTTAGAATAAGAAAGAGAAATGTAATTTAGTTGGTGTTTGTTTGTGTTCTATTGTCCATGAACTTAGGTTCAAATCCTATTATTCCCATTTCATTTTAATTTTTTTCCTACTTCTTTTCTATAGTTTCTCATTGCTTCTATACCATTTGTGTTCAACAAAATGCAATTGAGTTTAAACTAATTTCAAACTCCAACACAAGCCTATATATTAAGAAGTAAAAAAAAAAAAAAAAAAAAAACCCTCAAGCATCTAGCGTTTATTCCATCATAATTACAGTCTTCTTAGCAAGGGACACGTTCTAGTGCTCCAGTGAGACCACATCTTAAATCTTGAACTTGTTCAACATAACAGTGTTAGAAATCGTGGATATGAGCGTCACAGTGAGATTGCCTATCACACTATGGGTCTGTTTGGTTGTCGTAACTTGCCGTAATTCGTAGTTATAATTGGTAAAGTCTTTTACAATTGTAAATGAGTTACATGTATGTAAATTTTACGGTGTTTGATTGGTAATATAAAATTGTAAAGTTGGAAAGTGTATTGTACTTTACGGTGTTTGATTGTCGTAATGTATAAGTCGTAAGTGAAAAAGTTGACAACTAAATTAACTATTTGGTGATTTTAAAAGTTTTAACACTGCAAATAAATATAAAAAAGTTAAATATTAAAAAAATTTAATATTAATATAAAAAAATATTACAAATTTGTATGACCACAAAATTAACTGTAACTGGGCTGTAAGTGAGTGTTAGTTGAGTTACGTAAGTCTTTTACGAATTACGGTCCAAACAAACGCCGTAATTGTAACTGGATAGTAAGTCATTTACGAATTACGGAATTTTACGCGAAACAAATGGCCCCAAGGAGTAAAACTTAGGATCTGTTTGGTTGTCGTAACTGGCCGTAATTCGTAGTTGTAATTGGTAAAGTATTTTACAATTGTAAATGAGTTACATGTATGTAAATTTTACGGTGTTTGGTTGGTAATATAAAATTGTAAAATGGGAAAGTGTATTGTACTTTACGGTGTTTGGTTGTCGTAATGTATAAGTCGTAAGTGAAAAAGTTGACCACAAAATTGACTATTTGGTGATTTTAAAAGTTTTAATACTGCAAATAAATATTAAAAAAGTTAAATATTAAAATTTTTTAATATTAATATAAAAAAATATTACAAATTTGTATGACCACAAAATTAACTGTAACTGGGCTGTAAGTGAGTGTTAGTTGAGTTACGTAAGTCTTTTACGAATTACGGTCCAAACAAACGCCGTAGTTGTAACTGGGTAGTAAGTCATTTACGAATTACGGAGTTTTACGCGAAACAAACGGCCCCTATATGTCACCATATCTTTCATGAACCCACCATTTTTTTCGGATGTTGCAACATTCACGGTCTCAGAATTATGACCCACGTATTGCATCTCGACAGATTTCATTTAATATTATTAAAATTATAAATCTACTATAATTCTATTATGTATACAGTAAAAAAGATATTGCGCCTACCACTGTCTTGATAGCTTTTGTTGGAATTGAAGAATATAAATGCGAATCTTTGAGTTGAATTATGGCGAGATCCGTTGATCGAATCAACTGGATGATGGTTGGAGTGTGTTCTCCTTCCATTGGGGATGAACGTGGTATATTCACATGTTCAATTCCGACTTCGAATGAATGAGATATTCAAGTCTAAAGATTGCCTAATTCAAAGCCAAAACGGGACTAAAGGTAGCTAAAAGCATTTAGTCCCACATAGGCCATGGGATGGAAGTTTGTGGTGTATAAATAGAGAAAATTGAGAACAAAGGGCGTGCCCTTTGGGTACTTGGAGTTTTCGCGCGCGATTGGGAGGGAACCATGCCCTATCATGCGTACGCGCGCCGCCAGCGGCCGCCAGCGGCGGCTCGGGCTCGGGCTCGGGCTCGGGCTCGGGGCCGGGTCCTGGTCCTGGTCCTGATTCTGGTTTGAGTTCCCTACCTGGCCTGGTTCTTTTTGAATCAGGTCTCAAGGGTATGGACCGCTACCCGAACCAAACCCGCTCCGCTGTCAGGTTTCAAACCGATCCGCCAACAGTGTCAGACCAGTTGGACGGCTAATGGTTGCGAACCTGTTGGTCTGCCAACGGATGCGAATCTGTTCGACCGCCAACAGTTGCGAACCTGTTGGACTGCCAAAGGTTGCGAACCAATTGGAAAGGTTGCGAACCAATTGGACAGCCAACAGTCATGACTGTTGGGTCGAAAGGTTGCAACCTTTCATTTGGGTTCGAACCTGTTGGCCCCTCCTGGAAGGCTATATAAAGGGCTCCGATTCTCAATTGAAAGACACACCAACAAAAACCAGAGAATATCTTTCTCTCTCCCTCTATTAGAGTTCTGATCTGCGCGAAGTGACTTTCGGCGTTCTGAACCGAGCTTCCAGCGAGAAGTAGGAAAGTGACTTCCAAAGGAGATTCTGTAAAATTGTTCTGAAAGAGGAATCCGAAAATTCAACAGATTCTTTTACAAGAATTGTTGTCTGAATCTGGTACTTCTGAAGAAAAATTCTTCAACCTTCCTTCGTCCTCAACAGTGGGTGCTCCTCCAGAGAGTAAAGGCAAATATTCAGTTGAAATTTGTCCTTGTATCGCTGCTTCAACGATCCTGTGAAGGTACTGGTTGACTAAGGTTCGACCGTACGGTGATTTGGTAGTGCTATCCAAATACCGTGAAGGAGTGTTGTATCTTGGGAGACTAGCGTCCATTATCCCGTTAGCACGGTGCGGGGGACGTAATTGTCTTAAGGAGTTCGCTCTAAGCGTACCTCACTCCAAATACTATATAAGTGGATTAAGTCCTTTATACAGGGGATATACTTTACAGTATATCGAGACTGACTTAAATTCAGTTTAATTGGTGCTTTAACCAAGGAAGGAAATTGAAAGGTGGTCTTAAATTAAGGAACGTTCTATTGAACGGAAAACCTCCCACCTGATATTTGCCGACCTGGCCAATTAGATTGTTGATATCTCAGTGATCTTGATTAGTTGTCAGATTGATTCTTGTTAAGCAGATTATCCAACAATCTTAAGACAATTATTATTGAAGTTTCTTACTTCTGTTCTGCTTGAACTTGCAGAAAATGTCTGAGACAAATCAAGATAGTACAAGTAAGGCACCAAACATGCAGCTTCAAAGTTTGATGCCTACTCCACTTCCTAACCCGAAGCCGGAGAAGCCAGGAAAATTCGACGGCACAGAATTCAAGAGGTGTCAACAGAAGATGCTCTTCTACTTGACCACTCTTCATCTGGCCAAATTCCTGCAGGAGGATCCACCAGAACCCGGAACTGATCGGGACTCAGTCCTTGCAGTCGATGCTTGGACACAAGGTGACTTCCTTTGCCGAAATTATGTTTTAAATGGACTGGATGACTCTCTTTACAATGTCTACAGTCCTATCACTACGGCAAAGAAGTTATGGGCCAGTCTTGACAAGAAGTACAAGACTGAGGATGCTGGTACCAAGAAGTTCGTCGTAGGACGATTTCTGGAGTACAAAATGATGGACAGCAAGACTGTAATCAGTCAGGTGTAAGAGTTCCAACTTATCTTGCACGAGATAGAAGCCGAAGGTATGATTCTTCCTGAAACCTTTCAGGTTGCTACTATCGTGGAGAAACTCCCACCTGCGTGGAGAGATTTCAAGAACAACCTGAAGCATAAGCGAAAGGAGTTGAAGTTGGAAGATCTCATTGTGAGGCTTCGAATCGAGGAGGACAACAGAAAGTCCGAGAAAAGGAGCAGTAAGAACTCCTACGAAGCAAAAGCCAATGTGATCGAAGACTCAAAGGGGAAAGTGTCTACTTCCAAAGGCTTAAAGCGGAAGAAGACTTCCCAGGGGTACAAAGGCAAGATCCAACAAGGCAAGAACATGCGCTTCAAGGGAACCTGCTACATCTGCAACAAAGAGGGGCATAAGGCGAATGAATGTCGCAGCTGTCTCAAAAAGAACAAGAAAAGCCACCCACAGGCAAACTTGACCGACCATGAGTCTCCAAGCCTTTCAGCTGTGGTGTCAGAAGTGAATCTGACAACCAACAATAAGGATTGGTGGGTAGACACTGGGGCTACTCGACACATCTGCTCTGAGAAATTAATATTCAACAGCTTTTTCGAGAAGGATTGGTGGGTAGACAATGGACCAGTCTTGACAAGAAGTACAAGCGGAAGAAGACTTCCCAGGGGTACAAAGGCAAGGTCCGACATGGCCAATTAGATTGTTGATATCTCAGTGATCTTGATTAGTTGTCAGATTGATTCTTGTTAAGCAGATTATCCAACAGCTTTTTCGAGAAGGACCACGAAACATTTAGATTGGCGTAGAAAAGATCCCCCATTTTAAAATTCCGGCTACGCCACTGCTTAGAACCCTATTTTAAGAACCGACATTAAAGAATCGTTTCTCTATGTAATTCTAATTGATGAAAAAATTATAAATATGATCTAAATCATTTACAATGGCCATAAACATAAACTTTAAATTTTTTTTTTTGATTTCTCAAATGTACATCAAGTGGTCTGAAATGGACAGTAAAAAAAATGGGTGTTTTGTTTCTATTATTTGGGGAGTAGAAATTAAAAATACAACCTTTATTTCATAATCTGAATACTTTAAAAGTCTTGGACACTTATCTTATTGGGTTTGGAACATTAGAGATAATAAAACTAAATAACTTACATTTTTGGTCTATTATTTTGAGTTACTTGATGGACGGATAAGTAAATATAAGATTGTTTTGAATTTTTATTTATAAGCACTCTAAATTTTATACATATATTTTCCCAGAGTGGATTTTTAAATTATATGTCCTATCATCTAATTCAAATTGACAAGAATTTATTCCAAATCTTTTGAAGAGGATTCTAGAGAGTGAGAGACTTGGTTTTTTGAGAAGAATTTAAAAAGTAAACTCCATCGGGAGAAACATTAAATTTAGGGTACATTATATTCTTTCAAGTTGATTTACATCGTTGAGAGTGACCAAATGTAAAAATTCAAGTACTTTAAAATTTTCATCTATACACCGACTAGACACAAAATGGAAAACCTAAATAAAAGGTTGGTTAGTCTAATAGTATAAGTTATTCGAACCTAATAAAAATTAACATGTAAGTTTTATTTAGATCATGACTACGAGGTTGTATATGTCTTGAATTTATATATCTAAGGTCATAGATATAAGCAACATGTTGTTTTTGACAATTCAATTGTGCCTAGTTGATGTGTGACCACAAAAAAAAAACTTCAAAGCATTTCATTTTTTATTTTAATCACTTTAAATGATATAGATCAACTTTAACGGTATGAATTTTAAATTTGAATAGCTTAAAATTAAACTTAAATGGGAAAGATATGGTTACAAATCATTTTTGAAGTAGCCAACTCTATTGAATGACTGATGCATGATGCTCTTTTAGTGTAACCTAAATGTAATAAATTAGACCATATACATGTTATTAAGAAATTTGGTGCACATGATATATGAGTAAATTGTCTCCACATCACTTGAATTTTAATAATCAAACTAATTAACATGTGTAGATCATGGTGTATGGTGTATGATGTGGATCATAGAATCACTTAGCTTCCATTGTTGATAGAATCTATAAACTCATTATGGACCCCATTTTTCCATGACTGTAGTATCTTCGGTGTCATATACATCAATCAAGATTAAACTTGAGCTAAGAAATTTCTATAAAAACTACAATAAATAGGTTTTCACAAAAAAAAGAATAGTCAGAAAATATTCAGAATGTATTTTTTTTTATTTAAATATAAGGCTTAATGTATATTTCCAATGCATATTCTACATTCAATAATTTATTTTATAAAATCTCTATATTTTAAATCAAACATGACTTTATTCAACCACTTACTTATATATAAAATGACTTTTTAATATTTTTTCTCTCCTAACTCTTTAATTTTTTTTTAAATTTCTCAGACAACAAAACCTAAGTATATGATTTTTCTATACAAGTTAAATAAGTACTAGAAAAGTATTGAAGAAATGTTGGAAACACTAGTTCCCACAAATACAAATGATTCCCACAAATATAAAGTATCTGATAACCATACGCCAAACAATAAATATACAGAGAATACCCAAAAGTGATTTTTTATTTTTTTTTTACAATTTAATCGCTGCTAAAACTATTGAAACTACACATCAAATATAATTTTAGTGGCCTAGATTTGGCCAGCAAGGAATCTTTGTACCGAGCAAGGCGGAATCTTTCGCGCCAGCAGAAACCATAGAGAGAAAGATTCGAGATGCGGGCACGTGACGACGGCAGATATGGCCGGCCATTCATTCATTTCTTTGTCCGTTGTCGTGGCATTCAAATTTTCATATAAAATGAGGGAACTTTGAGAACGAAGACAACACTAACACATGGAGAAAGGCTACTACAATGGGCCCCAGCTCTTCCATTCCACTACATCTACATCTATGTATATCTATATAATACACGCGTATGTACGAATGTATTTATTTAAAACTGATCGAAAAAATATTTTCTTTTGTGATTCCTTCACAAAAAGTATCTGTTCATCTTACTCTGAGAAAGAACATAGCGGCGGGATCTCAGTATCTTACCTTCATCTTTCTTCTTCTTCTCTTGTTTTTTTTTTTACTCCTCCTTCTTCTTCAGTAAATTCCCAGTGCTCTCTTGTGCTGCTGACTGCGTGAATTTCTACCACCTCAGTGTTATACTAATTTAGTATGATACTTTGAGCAGAGTACGTCGGCGAGGAGCTTATATCTGCGGCCGCTGCCCATCTTGGCCGCCCTCGCCAGCTTCCTCCACCGATCCACCGCCTTGCTGCTCTTCTTGGGGCCCACAGATACCCCCGCCCTCGCGTGACTGTGGGTCTGAGGAGGGCCGTTGGCGTGGGCCCCGCGCTCGTCCTGACGGTCTTCTTGGTCGATGACGTGGCCTTCTCGTCCTCCTGACCTTGCTGCTGCTGGTGCTGCTGTTGGTGGTGGGTGCAGAACTCGCAGCCCCAATTCTCCATGTCTATTTTGTCTGGGTAGAACCTGCTGCAATACCTGCGGCATCAAATCGATAACAAAGAAGCAAAATTAGTTTAATCAAATTAAATTTGACAGCTTGTTGACCTTGTAAGGAGAAGATGGTTGTACTCACGCGTGCTGGAGGCGGTAGCCGCAGCGTGGGCAGCGGATCAAGGCGTCGGCGAACCCGATGTCTCCGCACAGACAGCAAACCATGTGGAGGATTCCCCCGTCTTTGGTATTTGCTGCAGCCTCTCCCTGCTCCATTTTTCAGAACTCAATTCAATCGATCAGATCAGATCAGTCTCGCTTTTCTCCTTCTCTTAGATCTTGCGCTACTTAAACAGAAGTAGAGCCTACGTTTTTTTTCTAATAATAGAAATGAGAGGCGGCGGAGAGGAAGAAGGAAAGAAGAAGCCAAAGAGGAGAGAGAAGAAGCATTCCACTCCGCTGACTGACTGACTTTTATTTAGAGATCGATAGATAGAACAGCTGTGCTCTCTCTCTCTCCTTCCTTGATTCCCTCGTGGTTTGGTCCCGGCGTTTTCGCCACCAGACAAATTGTCGGCTACTTTGGTCCTTTTACTTCTCAGCTCTCGTCTTTTTACTGAGTAAAACTGCAAGAAAACTTACTACTCCTCTCTACTGTAAAAAAGATTTCACAGTAAGTATTCTTCTGTTCTGTTCTAGCAAATTCGTCATTATACTAATTTATGTATGTTAGTTGCAACTGCGTCGGACTCACTAATAAAAAAAAATAAAAAAAAATGTTGAAGAGTATAGAATTATTTCCGCAAAGTTTGCACTGTATATGTTTACCCTTCTGCACTTATATTTTAATACATACTTTAATCATTCTTTTTACAAATCACAAATTAAGTTTCAGGGGAAGAAAAGACTGTACGAAATTACTAAAATTTTCGAAATTTCTGTAATAAGATGCATATAACATATAAGTCATGATCATGAAATCTATTCAAAGGTCCCCGCCAGTGGCCCGCTGATCATGTCATTAAGTTTGCTTCTCAGTTATCACCGATTCGCTGAGAATGGACATGTGAATAGAGTGTATGTGTTGGTGAGCGGTTAACCGGGACCTTCTCCTATAAAAAAAAAAAATGTAGAAAGGGAGAGAGAGAATGGGAGATTATTTGATTTGGTCAAATTAAGAAAAAATAGTATCATCACTTGTTTTCTTGAAATTCATCTGTCTACTAAATTTGACTATCTCTATAATATAACATGAAAAGTCACTATATTTTTTAAACGATAACCAACATTTTTTATTGTAGATTTTTTAAAGGAACAAATATAAAAGACACTTGTTTTTTTTTTTAAAAAG
The DNA here is from genome assembly GCA_038442645.1 of Agave tequilana. Classification (NCBI taxonomy): domain Eukaryota; kingdom Viridiplantae; phylum Streptophyta; class Magnoliopsida; order Asparagales; family Asparagaceae; genus Agave; species Agave tequilana. The sequence goes on along the minus strand of JAVJIF010025617.1, from coordinate 49,442 downwards.
ATTTAACATACATAAATTGATTTTTTCATAATATTATATAAGTGAATTCAAGAGATGAATACATATATCACGTCGCAGAAGACGCTCCCCCATGCGCGTGCATGACGCCCAAGTGGCTCTGAATCCATAGAAATTAAAGAGATTCTTGCTTGAAATACCTGCCTCCTATTGAAAACAGTGGTGGTTTTCTGGGCCTCCAAGATTTACCAGAGCCGTGAATTTGTGGCTCCAGAATGGGTGGTGACGTGTCCATTTGGGTCTCCCAACCAGCAACTCTCAAAACCAGCACGCACGAGCCAGCGATGACGCACGTGTTTCTTTGACTACTTCAGAGAAAACAACATCTCAAAAAAAAACTACAATCTTCGTTCTTCAAGAGTGCTTTGCCTTTCTCATATGCTTTCCTGCTTAATAAACAAAACCTGCTTGCAAAACCAAACAACAGGCTATGAAACTCGTGGGTATCACATAAAACGTGCAGCCCACAGAAGTCGTGTACAATTCAAAACAATATATATATATATATATATATATATATATATATATATATATATATATATATATTATAATCATAACACAATGATCAACACAACACACGACAGCGGGAGAGATGACAAAAAGAAACAGCTCACAAGTCAGAAAAAGAGGAGGTGACAGAAATTTGACTCCCAACAGCAATGACAGAAGAAAATTTGGAGAAGCTCATCAAAATAAAGAAGAATATTTCACTAACATTCATCATCAACATTACTGTCATTACTATCTCATGGCTCGGCTCTAGTGCAAACTGATTCAGAGAAACCCAAAGGACTTTGATGCAACTATTTTAAGTCAATTCTATTTAAACAAGACCCCTGCAATTGTTGCGGCTATAGTTATACATTATAAACCAAAATTGCTAGCCTTAGCTCAGGGTTTTCACCTCCGTGCAATGACGACGAGACAGCTGCAATCATGAATAGAATAAGAATTTTATAAATCGAATGTTTGCAAATGGCAGTCACATGGACACCTTAATACATGCATTCATAAAGCAGACAGTAATATAACAACCTCAGGAGGAACGGTGGGGCAGAATGGTTGCTTGATACAGAATTTGTAATTAGAAAGAAACAAAAAATGAACCTTGGTATAAAGCAGTAAGCCATGTTATATAGAAGATAAATGTAAGGAGAGAATATAAAATCTTATTCGTAGAGTTTTTTAACTCATTGGAGAAGATAACGCGGAGATCGGAGTTCAACAGCGCTAATGCAGGCAAAGATAGGAGGCCGGTCGATTGCCCAGTTGACCGGACATGCATAACGTGTATACCGGAAGGAAAGAGAAGCAGATGGCAACCGCCTGGTCGACCGCCAGAAGAAACAACAGCAGCATGGACCGTCGACTGACTGAGATTCAACAGAACGCAAGATTTTTGGGCTTTGCCTAGCGGGCGACTGAGCTGTCGACTGCAGCAAGGAGCCGGGCAATCGTTCGGTTGACCGGGACTCATTCTGGGCGAAAATTGATCAGTTTTCTATTCTGATTTGGAATTCGTTTTTAATCCAAATTCAAATCTGTCGGTTTCGTTTTCTTTAGGAATTCTCCGTCTATATATTAGGGGTATTGTCCCTATGTATTGTACCACGAAATGATTGATTAATAAGATCTCTCACCTTTTGCCCCGAGGACGTAGGCAACTGTTGAACCTCGTTAAATTCATATGTTCTCTCTTTCCTTTTTTTTGTTGCTTGATTCGTACAATTGATGACTATTATCTAGTGTTGTTATTCTCTCTTGCTGGAATTCGAACAATAAAATTGTATGATAAATGTTTGCAATAACCGCATAACTATATTCACATTATATGTTTTCCTTTTTTCTTAATCTTGTCTATGAATGTAGCCCTTCAACATATTTATTTATCTAGTGTTCATCTAATATCGCACCTGCAAATTGTATTGCATACATAGACTGCAAAGGCGCATAAGAATAGCTGGTGTCAGGCTAAACACTCGTCTTATTTGTCTGCAACTCAAAAGCGACAGCTTTCAAAGATGAGAACGAAGCAATGAAAAACGATGGGGGAATTATACGGCTCAGTTCTAGTAGTACTTGTGATTTTATTTAATTTAGAGTTGAATAGACTTGACTGAAATTAAAGATTTATTTGAATAATTTTTTTATAAATAATTGCACATACTATTTCGAGAATTATATTCTGATCAAAATGGACAGGAACGCCCATAAGAGGTGGGATGTAGATCACGCCAAATCTTTATCTAGATTTTTTTTTTTCTTTTTTTTTTAAATTTAATCATTTAATAAGCAAATAATGCTATAAATACAAGTAGATATTACCTGAGGATGATGACATTTTCGAGTTAAAAAAATTTTGAAATTCTAAAAATACTTCAGGTTCTTAGAAACTTGTACTGGAAGTTGTTTTATAACATGGCCTTTTGAAGCAGTAAACAAATAAATAAACAACGATTACTCGCAAAATGTCCAGATGGTTATTGAGCAACGTTGAAATCTTCATTAGGGGTAGAAGTGAGAAAGTATGGAAGTGAGGAAGTAGTAATAGTTCTCTTTGGAACTGAGAATTGGTTAGTAAGTTTTCCGGTGTTAGGACATTGTTGGAAAGTGTGGTTTAAAAAATTGTATGTCTTTTCTAGTATTTGGATGGTAATGTAGAAATGGAAGTGAAAAAATTGACTGCAAAATAATATTAAAATAAAATTTAATTAAAAAAAATTAGACTATAATTAGAATGCAAGTGAGAGCTACATGATCATAAATTAACTATTTTAGCTACAGATTATTACAAATGAGATTTACATGACCACAAAATTAACTGTAACACCCTGAAAATGAGGAAATAGTTTTATAAAAGGGAAAAGAGAAAAACTTCAGGGGGGTGGGGAGAGAAAAAAGAAAGGCCCTGAAAAGCAATTGCATACCAGTAAAGTATGCCCCCTTTACTCTTTCGCATGATTCTGCATGTTGTGCGCAGCGGTCGGGGAAACACAACAACCACCTTGAGAAATCCGCCCACCTGGCGGAGACTCGATGCAGCCGGAGAAACAACCAACACGACAGGAACATCAACCAATAGAGAAAAGCAATCAACACACAAATTTAACGAGGTTCGGAAACGTGCCGACGTCCTCGGGGCAAGGGAGAGAGAGATTTTATTGATTCAACAATCAATACAACTAATACAAGAGGGGAACTTGAGGAATTCTTGAGGATACTTCTTGGGATACAATACATGAGGGCTCTATCCCCTATTTATAGCCACAGAGTCCTTGGATTTAAGGAAACCCAGATTGAATTCGATCCCATCCAGAAAAGGAATCCGAATCCCAAAAGGAAAGTCCAAACGTGCCTGTCGGTCGACCGGCTGGTCGACCGACCCATGCCGCGGTCGACCGTGGCGGTTGACCGGGCCTAACCGAGAGTTAGGCCATTTTAGTCGGTCGACCGCCCGGTCGACCGCTTAATTCCTGTGCACATTCGTGCACGCCAATCGACCGGCCTCCTCCACCAGTCGACCGGGAGCATAATCTGGCCTGCTCAATGCACCGTTTCTCGCTCCTTTGATTTCTGATCTCTGTGCTAACTTCCTCTACTCCTCTACCTCCTCTCTCCCACAATTCTGCACCTCGGTGAAGATTTTTCAATCTGAGCCGATCTCCAACGAACTCCAGTCCATCACCTGGCGAAATTGACACACGATCTCGGCAAAATTGACACACGATCTCGGCTTGCGCGCTCCGGACGAAATCGACACACGATCTCGACAAAATCGACACACGATTTCAGCTTGAATCTGTAACTCAGCTATCCACTGGGATGCACCACACATGCCTTCCCTACACTTCACCTTAGGAGAACTTCCATACATGCCAATCACCAAACGTGTCTCCAACTCAGCAACTACATGACCTCACGAAGAACTCATCATGAGCCAACACTGACTCTCTAACTGACTAGCTCTATCTAGTCTACATGTCTTCAGCTGACGGTCCAACCAAGTCTGAGTAGAGCACACCGAATACCATCATCGGCTTCAACAACTGGATGCATACCCCTCCTATGCAAGCTCAATCATCTTCTCACCAAAAGATCAACCTGTTCATCGAGATCACAACACCTCACCTCTACGTGAAGTCCAACTAGCCACAACACTTCACCTCTACGTGAAGTCCCTCCACCTCTACGTGAAGTTCCAAATGGCCACAACTCTTCACCTCTACGTGAAGTTCCAATCAGCTTCTCGAGAACCCAAACAGCTTCATACGGGTTGCATCACCAAATTTGGCTGCGCCATTACGGCTGCCTACGTACCTTGCCCAAAGGATCAAGCCAACCGTAGTTCATTCAAATGAGCTCCATCAAGCTCAAGCACTTATACCTGGATCTGCAGCAGCGAACCTATCTGGCTGAGTCATATGAACCTCCTTACGACCATCATGGAGAACAACGGCCTTCAACCTGAGCTTGTCGCGATTACAAGCTTGAGATTCATGCTTCTTTACCCACGAGGGTGGTTTTAACTTGGTTCCAATGGCTGCAAACAACTCGACATTCTGATCAATGTCTTCAACCTGTTCAGCATCAACCCTGGCTACATGATCTCCACTTGTATCACATCCGGTGAAGTCTTCTCTGATGCTGAACCAACCGGAGATGGTGGAGTAGAATCAACCTCCACCCGCTGCGATACTTCCTTGGTCTCCGTCCTCTCCACCTGCTGAGAGACGGTGGACTTCAACACTGAAGTCTCATCAAATGTGACATGCCTACTCAACACGATCTTCTTGTTTTCGGGGTCCCACAACCTGTAGCCAGTTATATTCTTTTTGACACCCAAAAACACAAACCTCTTTGCTCGTGGATTCACCTTACCATCCTTGGCACTGAAGTAGGTCGGACTTTCAAATTCCCGTAGCAAACCATGATCTTGAGCAGTTTTCCCAGGCCAAATTTCTAATGGAGCTTTACCTCCTATCGCAGTCGACCCATTTATGAGATGGCTAGCATACACAATCGCCTCAGCTCAAAACGATTTGTCTAATCCTGCATTAGACAACAACTATCAAATCTTCTCCAGCAAGGAACGGTTTACTTCCCTAGCCAACCCATTTATACCTTTTGTGAAGTGAGTAGCAATACCGGTGTTCTGGCCAAATCGTAGGAATTGGTTCATGTCTCTTCCAACATTACCAATCTGTATCCTCCTACCATTTGCTTCTCCATTCTTTCTCTCCACTTCACCAATATATCTAGGGCTTCACACCTTTGTCTCATGGGATATATCCAACAATGCCTAAATAAACTATCAACAAAAGAGACAAAGTAGCTGTGACCTTCAAGTGATGCAGTCTTAGCAGGTCCCCAAACGCTTACGTGAATACAATCAAGAAGACCTTCTGAGCGGTGAGTACTGGTGCTGAATTTCACCTTTTTCTTGTCCAGAACGATGTGTTCACCTTCCAAGTTGCAGGTAGCAGTACCTTCCAATGATCCCTTCTTTGTAGGAGCTCGCAAAGACTTTTCTCCTCCATGTCCGACCTTCACCTGTCAGACCTTCATGCAACCATCATCTGAAGAAATAGAAGTCTCCACCTGACCTGTAACCGTACTACCCTTCAAGTAGTAGAGATTGTCCCGACGGACGCCCTTCATCACCACCATCGAGCCTTTGATCATCTTGAGAACACCATCTCGTACAGATATCACAAGACCCAATGCTTCCAAAGTGCCAACAGAGATAAGATTCCTTTGAGTTGAGGTACATACCTCACCTCCTTCAATTCTCGTACTTGTACGCGCCGGAAAAGAGGGAAAAAGGAAGTGCTGTAAAAATTTTCCTTGAATCAGATGAAAAAGATTACAACAAAACAACTTTTCCTTCCAGTTACAAGGGAGGGAGGATGTTGAGTCTTGAATCCTCCCTTTCTTTAATGCTGGGTTCTTCGTGTGGCGGTGGAGAGTGAATCTTGTTCTCCGTTGACCGGATGACCGTCGGGATCGTCAGGGATCTTCTCTTCGGCTGGTAGAAAGAGTAGCACAACTCTTGTCTACCAAAACTCTCAAAGAGAAGGTAGGCAAAGAGTAGCTTGTACGCAGCAAGCTTGACGAAAAGTTGAGCTCTCTCCTTTTTCTGCCGTGTCTGGTCGTCTGATTGCCGATCTCTCTATCTCTCGATCGTCGATCCTTGGTCCCCTCTCTCCTCTATGATTGTTGATCCCCAATCGCCCGGACCTCATAGCAAACGAGGCTATTTATAGAGGTCCTAGGGGGTGAACGTGCCCCCCTAAAAATGCTCCACGATGAGGGGCCAACTTTCCCGCTACATGGGCGGTGACTAGCCCCACGATCAGGGCGGTTATAACTGGGGCGTGGGTGCGAATCTCTCGCGTCTTGGTGCTGAGACGCGGATGTCGAGCCCACGCGCCTTGATGCTGAGACGCGGGTGTCGAGCCCACGCGCCTTGATGCTGAGACGCGGGTGTCGAGCCTACGCGCCTTGATGCTGAGACGCGGGTGTCGAGCCCACGCGCCTTGATGTTGAGACGCGGATGGCCATTATTAGCCCTGCGTCTAGAACTTGAAATTCTGCTTTTTAATGGCTTGTCTTCTAGTGATTTTAGACAGCCTACAGAACCCCCTCCAAAGTTTTCGATATTCCGCAGTTAACTGGGACGGATTTCGAAATACTTTGGACTCTAGCTGAGTTCACCTTCATGACTGGACTGTTAATGCTCCGGGTTTGATCTTATCTGGAGTTGGTCTTCATGAGTGTACTGTTGAACTCTTTGAGGCCACCAGAGTTGATCGTATTGAGTGTCTAGATACACAGTCTAAACCTCCCCGATTGCTTTTAGTCTGTCATGGGGGTGCTTTAAGCCAGGAGTGGTTGGTCGTCTGCTTGTGCCAGTGTACTGTTGAACTGATTTGCAGAAGCAGGAGGCCGAATGCTGGTTCTTTTTGAAAAGCAGAGATGGTACTGCTTTAAAGACGCGACTTTCATTGGGTGCGTCTTTTGGCAATGGAAACGCGGCTGATCTTCATAAGGCAGTCGCGATGTCCAGATGAATTGGAAAGACGCGAACTTCTTAGAGAGACGCGACTTTTTGGACGCATTTATGGCGGTGCTGACGGGGCATGTCCATCGAAGAGGCGCGGTCATCAGTTCATAAGAACTCAGATAGAACTAAGTCCTTTTGATGAGACGCAGCGTCAATCCATAGGGAGACGCGGCGGCGTCAACTCGCAGAGAGAAACGCGGCTTTGAGTAACGCGAGTCTGTCCTACCAATGAAGACGCGACTCGAGCGGACGCGAGGGACGCAACCTTGTGTATTTTCCCCTTAATCTCAGAATGGACTAAGTCCTTTGCTGAGTCAAGTGCTTTCCCTTAAACTGGGCCCTGTTTGCTGAAGGGACGCGATTCTGAGTCACGCGGACTTTCCTTTGAAACGCAGGTGGACGTCATTCATTCTGAAAAAGGAGACGCGGGTTCCAGGACGCGGTTTTCCCATCTGCGTATCAATGTAACTTCCAGACGTTACATGCGGCCTGACATAAAGATTTTATGAGATCTTTGAACGTCAAGTCTGCACTGACGATTGAAAGTCAAATCTTCACTGACGATTGGGAAACCGGGTCATCCGTTGTTTCCCAAGGCAGTTGTCCACGCGTCGGTTCTTCATTGGACTGGGGCGTTAATACCCTTTAATGTAAAACCGGCGCTGGCGGTTGGAGACCAGCGTCTTCAACATTTCCCGAAGCGACCCTCCACGCGTCAGCGTCCCATTGGACTTTGACAATCGTGCGGTCATTAAGGCCGACGGTTCCAATTGATGAACCATTAATGACGGTTACCAGGAGCGGCCTATAAATAGGGGCTCGCCTTCTTTAGCAGTCCCGATTTTAGACCATTTTCCCTTTTAAGAGAACGATTGCTCTGAGAACTTCCGCCTTCTTCAGAGTTTCTAACAGGGGCATTGTCTTCATGGATGAAGACGACTCCAGGGAAGAAGATGACCCAGAGCTTTCATGCTTCTGTTTGGTCTCTTCAGGACAAAGTGTCTCTCTGATCACCTTCCATGTCCATATTCTGATGCAGAGAGTTAAACTCTTGACAGAGGCCTCTGCTGGTATGCCGTCCCGACTTGCCGTGATGTTTCTAGTCCACCCAAGTTTGCATTTTGGCATCATCATCATCTGGGTTTCCTCATGAAGTCTGCGTTGGTGCATTCCTTCTGGAATTTGCGCCGCTGACTTAAACTTCCTTGGACGCGAGTACAGAAGTCTTTGGCACTTGGCGCTGACTTTGTTCATGAAGCTCGCGTTTTAAGGCCACTGACTTGGATGGATTCCAACTCGGGCTGAGGGTTTCAGACCCGAATTTTGCAACCCCTGTTCATTCAACAGGGAGATGGCAATTTTCGGCGTCTGAGTCTTTTCGCGCCTCGTGTTTTAGGCGCGGGCGCAAAATGAGACCGCGTTTGAATCCTGTGTGTGGCACAGTTTTGATTCGCGTCTGCTTCTGTTGACGCAGTATTTTGATTCACTGCGCGGGCTTATTCCCGCGTCTGAAGTCTTCGACAAAAGCCGCGTCTGTCACTTAGTTTGTTTTTGTTGAAGTATACTAAGTTCCAGATTTTCTAATTCCCTTGTTTATTCCTTGTAGGTAGGCTTGATCGTCCTTTTACAGGTTCGCTGGGTCCCTGGAAGAATATTTCAGCCGGCGGACTTGTTCGATGTTCATCCACAAGGGAATATATTATGGTCCTCATCGTCCACAAGGGAATATATTATGTCCCTGACGAGGACTCGACCCTCGCCAAGGTCTCTTCAGATCCACTGCACCAGTCATGCCTGCTGGCAAGAGATGGTCAGGGTGAGTATGGCGGCGAGGGGGCTACGGTGGATATGGTGGCAGGTAGGATCCTCTTCCTCTCCCACTCCAGAAGTAACATCGAGGACTCCTCATGTCTGCTGGATGGTCTGCTGGGGAAAGAGATGCTCATGAATGAAGGGTTGCAGGGCTTTCTGCTGCCACCAGACCTCAAGAACACCATTGCTCTTAGTTTAGTCAGCTAGGGCTCTTTCGATGTTTACATCATGCATCGTGGTGCAACCAGCTTCTGATCGTTGCCACAATTTGGCACTTCTTCAGCCACCGTGCACTTGGAATTAGATGCGGCTTCAAGGAGTGAGTGCAACCTCTGAGAGAGAGAGAGGGACTTCTTTGTACTCCTTAATTGTAACACTCAATCTTATTGTATAAGAGAGCGTTTTTACTGTAACACTCAATCTTATTGTATAAGAGAGCATTTTGTATCACTTTCATATGCTTGGAAATAATAAAAGTGACACTTTTCTTTTTGCCTCTTTCATTATCTTGAACTTTTTGTCTTCAGTTAGACTCATAGAAGCAGAAAATCTTTGACTTTGTCAAAATTATGATGATAATCTTAATAAGTCAAATTTTGTAGGGAAAGATCCTATTTCAGGAACTTTCACAATACTGTCAGAGGTGTAATATTAACTTGACAGAGATGAAATAATTTTTGGTGGACCTGCCACTTTATAAGAGAAAGTGACAAGTAGAATTGGTACCCCCAGGGAGGGTGAACTTTTATCAAGTGTTTGGGATTAACTTGATTGAGCTCAGCTGGGGATTTGATGGAAACACTGTTGATGGTGTAGTATTAACCTAACAATGTTTTTAGGTAGACTTGTTATTCTGTTGAAGAGAATAACAAGTGAGACTAGACTCGTGGGGAATCTAGGAAAGTTTGTTACCGTTAGAGGTGTGATATTAACTTAACGGGTTGAAAGTGGTCTCGTCAGAAGTGTAATGTTAACTTGACAAGGATGTGAGTCAGAGGTGTGATATTAACTTAACTCAGAAGTGTCACTGTCGTAGGTGTAATGTTTAACTTGAAAGTGAGGGTAATGCTAGAGGTGTAATGTTGAACTTGGCATTGGTCATCTCGGCTTGTATAAGGAAGTCCGAGGGAAAGTCATGGCCATAGGTGTATTGTTTAACTTAGCAATGACTTGATGCTAGAGGTGTAATGTTAACTTAGCATCATCCATTTCAGCTTCGATATGGAAGTCTGAAGAAAAGTAACTGTCAAAGGTGTAATATTAAACCTGACAGAAACCTGATTACTGTTTAGAGGTGTGGTGTTAAACTTTAACAGTAATTTGTCAGAGGTGTAGTATTAACTTGACCAAGATTGACTCATAATAAGAGCAATTTGAGGACCTGTCATTCTATTGGTGAGAATTGACAAGTGAAAATTTGAAGTGCCAGAGGTATAGTGTTAACTTGGCAAATTTGAAAGTTTGATACTCCGTGTAGAGTTGACAAGCAAATTTGTACTCGACAAGGAATATTGAAAAGTTTCCATTACCAGAGATATAGTGTTAACTTAGTAATGGTTGTATTTTGTAGACCTACCATTCTGTGGATAAGAATTGTTAAGGGATTTTGGAGGAAAGAGTGGAGCCAAGTCCACTTAGGATTTTTAGCAAACCCTCAGCTATCAACGGATTTGAGGTGCCTTTACCAACTACCGTTTGAGTTGGGCTACCCATGCTATTCCCCTCGGCATGATGAGTTGTCGAAGACTTATGTTGGGCTTAGAAGCCAACATTTTCCTCTATCCTTAGCCGTCGGAGGCGTTGGATATTAATGAAGAAGCTCTTCTTGTTTTGATCAGAGGTGTATTTTTAACTTGATCAGAGGAGTACTATTAAGGATAGTACTTCTTCAAGAATCTCCATTGATCGGCATCATGAGTGTATCGCCATTTGAGGTTATGAGGCGATATGACCCATTTGAGTAGACTGACTCTACTACAAATGGTCCTTCCCACTTGGGTTGGAATTTTTCTTTTGTCTTGTGCGTCATTACCATGGGTCTTCTGACGGCTAAGACAAGGTCGCCTTTCTTGAAAGTTCGCACTTTAACTTTCTTGTTGAAAGCTCTGGTAATTCGAGCTTGGTAGAGCTCGATTTGCTGTTGGGCCTGCAGACGCTTATCGTCTAAGGCTTCCAATTCTTGGAGTCGCTGTCGATGCTTCTCCTCTGTTGTCATCTCTGCTGTCAAGGCGACGCGTAGAGATGGAATTTGGATTTCCAGTGGGAGCACGGCTTCACACCCGTATACCAAAGAAAATGGCGTAGCTTTAGTTGGGGTTCGCACAGTTGTGCGGTAAGCCCATAAGCATTCACCCAACTTGTCGTCCCAGTCTCGTCGACTTTTCGAGACGAACTTTTTGAGAAGCTTGCCAATAGTCTTGTTGAAAGCTTCTGCGAGGCCATTAGCGGCAGGATAGTATGCTGTTGAGGACACACTCTGGATTCTGAACTTAGCGCAGAATCTCTGGAAAGCCTGGCTGATGAACTGGGGTCCATTGTCATGTACAATTCGTCGAGGTACACCAAAACGGTAAATAACGTGATGTTTCACGAACTTGATCACGTTCGACGATTTGACCTCCTTCAAGGGGATGGCTTCGGCCCACTTAGAGAAGTAATCGGTTATTGCCAAAATAAACCGATGTCCTTTTGATGATGGTGGGCTGATAGGACCAACCACGTCCATGCCCCACATTTCAAATGGCCAGGTAGAGGCCGTAGAGTGGAGGTACCCTGGTGCTTGATGGATGAAATCGCCGTGCACTTGGCAGGCGTGACATTTCTTGGCATAAGTGACGGCATCGGCAATCATCTTGGGCCAGTAGTAACCCAATCTTTGGAGTCGATGTGCCAGTTTTGGGCCAGGTTGATGGGCTCCACACATGCCGTCGTGGGCTTCTTTCAATACCTCTTGAGCCTCCTTTGGTGAGAGGCACCGGAGCAAGATCCCGTCATGCGATCGACGATACAATGTTCGCGTAATCGCATTATAATAGAATTTGGGGGCTTTCCTTCGAATGGCAGCGCCTCTTTGGTATCTTCAGGCAGAATGTCGTATAAGACGAAATCGATGTAGGGGAATCGCCAGTCTTTAAGCTCTAGACGGTTGACAATTCCAGTGCTTCTTTGCCTTGACAATCTCCCTTTGACTCCTGATAGCCCTCGAGAGCATTTCTCGGGCAATATAGGTCGTGGCTGTAGACGAATATCTTCTCCATTGCTCCAGCTGGAAGAGCTAAGGAGGCCGCGAGGGATGCGAGTGCATCCGCGTGTGCATTTTGCCTGCGCGGTACATGGTCGATGTAGAAGTTTATAAACCCCTCGGCCATGCGGATAGTGGCGTTGTAGTAGGGTACTAGGTCCTCATGTCTGACTTCGTACTCCCCGCGAACTTGGCTGACGATGAGTTTAGAGTCGCCGTAAGCCTCGAGATTTTTAACGCCAATCTCATCGGCGAATTGCATCCCAATCAAAAGAGCGTTGTACTCCGCCACATTGTTGGAACAAGGCTCAGTTAATGAGACAGCTCAGGGAATCACATAATTTTGTGGGGAGACGAGTACTACTCCTACCCTGCCACTATGTGTCCCTTTGGGCTTGTTCTGGATGCACCGTCAAAGAAGAGTTGCCACACTTGACTTTCAAATGACGTCTGAATGAGGCAGACTTCGGTGATTTCATCTGGGAGATCCTCGTAGAGTTTGGTTGCCCTCGGATCTGGGTGCTCAGCTAGGAAATCCGCCACCGCTTGTCCTTTAATGGCCTTTTGTGGTAGAAAGTGCATCTCATATTGGGATAACAATATGGCCCATTTTTCCAGCCGGCCGTTTAATGATGAAGGCTTAGTCATAAGTAACCTCAGGGGGTTGACTTTTGATATGACGTTTATAGTTTGGCCTACCAGATAGTGCCGCATTTTCTGAATGGCGAACACCAGTGCCAAACATTCCTTCTCGATCGGGTTATACCGATGTTCGGCTCCGATCATTGTTCTACTCAGATAGTAGATTGCTTGCTCACGTCCGTGATCATTATTCTGAGCTAGTAGAGCTCCCAAAGAATGATCCATTGCCCGGACGTACACCAGGAAAGGCTTTCCGGATACCGGAGCTGCAAGGACTGGTGGTTGGGTGAGGTATTGCTTGATCTCCTCGAACGCTTGTTGGCAAGCGTCATCCCAAATGAATGAGACACCCTTCTTCATTAACTTAGCGAAGGGTTGGCATCTTCCGGAGAGGTTCGAAATAAACCTACGGATGTACGCCAATCATCCCTGCAATCCTCTGAGTTCTTTGAGATTTCTCGGGGGTTGCATCTCCTGGATAGCGCGAACCTTTTCCGGGTCCAAGTGAATTCCGGTGGATGTTACAACAAATCCTAAGAATTTGCCACTGGCCACCCCCAGGAAGGACTTTGTGGGATTCATCTTCAATTGATGAGCCCGCATGATGTCGAAGACCACCTTTAGGTCCGCTATGTGATCACCTTTAGTGCGGCTTTTTACCGCGATGTCATCAACATAACATTCTACCGTTTTGCGCATTTGCTGGTGGAAAATGGCGTTCATGGCCCTTTGGTATGTTGCCCCTGCATTTTTCAGTCCGAAGGGCATGACGGTGTAGCAATATACCCCTAGAGGTGTCCTGAAGGAGGTATGCTTTTCGTCATCAGGATACATTTTGATTTGATTGTATCCTGAGAATCCGTCCATGAAGGACATTCGTTCGAATCCACAAGTATTGTCAATCATGACATCTGTGATTGGCAATGGGAATTCGTCCTTGGGGCAGGCCTCGTTTAGATCGCGGAAGTCGATGCAGATCCGGATCTTCCCGTTCTTCTTGGCGACGGGGACGATGTTGGCTACCCAGTCGGGATGTTGTTCTTCCCTGATGAAGCCAGAATCAATAAGTTTTCTGACTTCTGATTGAATTGCCTCCATTATTTTTGGACGAAATCGTCGCTGCTGTTGTTTGACAGGTTTTACGTCCGGATTGATGTTGAGGCGGTGCATAGCCACCTGAGGATCGAATCCTGGCATGTCCTCATAATTCCAGGCGAAGACGTATATATACTCTTGTACAAGAGATATTAGATCCTCTTTCTCCAGAGGTGATAGGCCGTCACTTATAAAGATGGGCTTAGGGCTAGCCTCATCTCCTAGGTTGATCTGAACAACCTTGTCTTCTGTGGGTGGCTCGCGCTGTTCAAAGCGAGTGTCCCAAAGAGCATTTAAATGTTTGATCCAAGAATCTGTATCAGATTGGATCATTTCTTCATTTCCATCTTTCAGGTGGCTTGTCGAAACCGTGTTCACTGAAAGTTCCTTGAAGATGTTGCCGACACTGACATCTGACTCCCAAGATGATGTGTCTGAAGAGTAATCGTTGCTCGACGATCCTTGAGAATCGGAGGCTGATGGGACCGGAGTTGATACATAGCCCAACCCCCGGCGCGTCCGATGATAATAATCAGGGGCCTTCCCTTTCGGCACAAAGGACCGAAGTAGCGTCCTCCTTCCTTTGCCGAAGTTCAACCCGGGTCTGTTGGTTAGATCGTACCCCATGCACTTCATCATTTTGAGCGCTTTTGGTTCGTAATGACTGAGCTGAGGGGATTCCTCCTCACTTTCCGAGTCTTCGCGGGGCATTGGCTCAGACGAGATTCGCCCAAAAAGAATTGGTTTTTGGCCTTTTCGTCTGGCTAGAACCATAAATATAGATTCTTGCGCATTACCATTATCTTGGTATGTCTCGAAGGACGACTTCACTGGTACATGCAATGATGTCAAAGCATCTACTGCCGACCAGGGGTCATCGTCTACTTCGGTGCTAGTGTCTGATGGTACTGAATCAGAAGCAAACACAGAAAAATACGCAAAATCTAAATCTTCATTAATATACCAACCGCCTGCATCATCAGCGGAGGTATTATCAACATCGGGCTTAATAATGCCCGTTACAGGTGGATCCATCTCCACACGCACTCATCTTTCTCGGGCTCGGTGTCAGCTTCGTTACCAGAGTCGGCTCCTCTGGCTGCAGGGTTTTATTTGTCTCCACAGGATCCTGGTACAGCAAAGAGTCGGTGAAATAATTCTCGACCCCTTTGAACGGATACCTTTCGGCAATCAACGTCTGCACCTTTCCACTCCCGTCATTGTATTTCATGACTTGGTGGAGAGTGGAGGGAACGATGGAGTTGCGGTGAATTCACGGTCGTCCCAGCAATAGATTGTAGGAAGTGTCGGCGTCGATGATGTAACATGTCACTTCCGACTTGAGGCTTCCAATCTGACATCTGAGCTTGATTTTCCCCATCGGACGGGTCTGGTTGGCATTGAACCCATAGATAGTTGTCTGAGTAGGGCTCAAACGATGAGTAGGAATGCCCAGATGTTGCATGACCCGGCGAGGCATGATGCTCAACGCGGACCCTGGATCTACCTGAATACGGTTCACCTCCCTGTGAAATACAGGGGTCGATCATGCTTCCCTTTAACCTGCATATCATCTGTTGTGAAGGTAATGCAGGGAGCATTCGGGGAGGTGTGGAGGCAATCCTCTACATCTTCCTCCTTCGGTACCTGGGTCATGAAGACCTCGGCATTTGCCAGAGCTTCTTGTAGAGCTTCTCTGGTTGACTTTGATAGTCTGAGAAGTTCATACAAGGTAATGCGTGCCGGGATGTTGGCCAGTTGAGCCAAAACATCAAAGCGGTAAGGCGTTGTGGATCCTTCCGCTATACCCTTTGGCAGAACTCGAGAAAACCGAGTTTCTTTCTGCTTCTCCACCGGTGGCTTTGTGGAGGGCCTGATTGGCTCTGCAGTTGGTTGTGGAGGGGCTACTGCCGTCTCGCCGTACTGTTTCAAGTACGCCTGTCCTGAACGGGTTCCCGCCATCGGTTGGTTGGGCTCTGCGGCCAGGACTATTGTTTCCTCCTCGGAGTCGGTTAATGAGGGAACATCAGTCTTGACTTCTCGAGAGGAGGCACCCACCACATTGCAGGATGAGGCCTTTGCTTGCCTTTGGATTTCCTGTTGGTCACAGTAGTCCATTGTTGTTCATTGACAAGGTCAGGGTGGACCCACATAATTTCCCCTTGAGGTGTAGGGACGGGTACCAAGCCTTTCTCTTGCTGCTGGTGAGGGTCTGTGTTGACCACTCTCAGCTCTCCTCTTGGAATAGGGGCCACCCCCGCAGGCGTTGGGGGTTGTCTTCCAAACTGGAGAACTGACGTCACATTAGCCGTCACCTTCTTCTGCTCTGGTCGGAGTTTCAACACCTCCGCGTCAATCAGAGCTTGAAGGATGTCCTTGAAGACATAGCAGCTCTTGGTAGGGTGCCCCAGCATCCTGTGGTACAAGCAATAGGTGGGATTGTCGGTCTTGCCGACTTCCTCGGGGCGCCTAGCTTCAGGGAGCTTCAGTCGGTTGCTCTTGTTGAGTAGTTTAAAGAGCGAATCGACATGTTCCTCCTTGAAGGAATATTGCTTGTTGGTGCGAGGCTGACTTGAAGAGCCACTCGCCTTGCCTGATTGAGGTTTGGCGGGAGATTTGGTCTCCGTTGCCAAATTATCCTTCCGCTTTGTTTGGAGGGATGTGTCCGGCGCACGCCTTGTCGACCTTTCTGGCCTAGGCTTACCTTCCTCCGCTCTGACGCGGGCGACAATCTCCTCAGCCTATTCGCCTTGTTGGACTAATTGCTTCCAGGTGCGACTTTCAGCAACTCCTATTTGAGCAAGGAGTGAGGTTTGGAGATTGTGGCGGCATGTTTCCACCAGGGTGGCCTGGGTCATACCGCTTGGACACCGGAGTGCCATGTTCCGAAACCTTTCCACGAAAGATTTGACGACTCCCCTTTTCGCTGTTTGGTAGCCAAAATGGTTGGCATTGTGACCTCGGAGTCATCTTCGAAGAAGCGTGTTAAAAAGAGCTTCTCCAAATCGCCCCAGTTCTTGATAGAACCTTCTGGGAGCTTCATGAACCATTCAAAGGCTAACCCTTTCAGGGTGCCGATGAACAGACGTGCCAGGATAGCATCGTTGTCTACTACATTCTCGGTTTGGGATTTAAAGTAGTAGATGTGCTGGTTGGGTGACCCCTTCCCGTCGAATGCTTGGAGGGTTGGAGCCTTGAACTTAGGAGGGTATGGAACTAAGTCCCACTCGGCAGGATAGGGCTGGACCACTCCTACTTCTTGGAGGTCTTTACGATTGGCAAGGGCCTCGAGGCGTCGCTCCAGTTGACTCATTCTTTTAGCATGAGCCTTCCCCGGGTCTTGGTCGCCCTTTACTTGCGACGAGGACTTGGACGAACTAGAAGTAGATCGCTGCCTCTCCTCAGAAGGTTCGGAAGATGAGCTTCCTCCCTTTCTCCCTTTGCCCTTTGACTTTTTAGGAGGAGACCTCCTTCTGTCTTCGAGCAGCTGTGCAATCGCCTACTTGAGGGAGTCGATAGATTCCTGCTGAGAAAGAATCATATCCATTTGCGCCTTCTGGATCTGTTCCAAACGTCTAGCCGTTTCCTCAGGAGTGCCTGTCATGTAGGCAGAAGTCTCCTTCTCGACGGAAGAGTTCGAAGCCCTTGATTCCGCTACGGCGGAGTGAGAATCATTCACTCTAATGCCATGGGCTAAGGCATTATAGTCAATTGGGGAATGGCCCCAGTCCGGGTGCGAGTGTGTTGATACACCCCTTCCGATTCAGAGTCAGACTCATCTGAGCTGACTGCAGGTTGTTTTCCCTTACTCCTGCTTGTCATATTCGCAGTGAGCTCCGGGTACTCAACGTCAGAGAAGATTCTCCTTCTGTGAGAGCGTCTTCTTTTAGCTGACGGAGGCATCAGGGTCAGCTGTCTGACTAAAGACTGCTGGTGTACGCCTGATCCGCAACGGCACTCAGAGAGCATATGGATGAGCCGTTGGCAGCAACACGACGAAGTGGCCTGATTGGCACTTCTTTTCTTCGTCAAATAATCCCTCAAATTCATGGGAGGGGGATTGAAAAGATTAGCCTCGCAACGTCGAAGACGGGAGGCATCCATGTGCTGTACAGCCTGGACGCAGGCTTCAGGGACGCGGTTCTTGCGCCGCAGCCGTTCAGCGTGCGTCTGGCGTCTCTGTTGAGACAAGACGCGCCTGTCGCGTTGCTGTTTGGTGTGTCGGGGCAGAGACACTTGAGAGAGAGTGGGCTGCTGGGCCCCACACCTATGGGCGCGTGCCTCTTGTGCTTGACAAGGCACAGAGGCTTCACCTTAGCGTTTGGTGAGTTGGTCCTCAGAGGACCTAACTGGAGGAATCTCGCTTTTGGGCCGCCAAACGCGGACTTCGCGGGGCACGAGCAAGGCGCCAGTTTATATGCTGCGTCCAGCCTCAGTCAGACAACCAGAGGTTCCAACTTGCAGCTGACGTGCACGTCTCCTTTGTCGACGCTCAGCGTTCCGGTTGCGTCGGAGGTGGTGGAGAGAGACCAACAACATCCTGATGCTGAACATCAGAGATTTTAACCACGCGGGTCTCCTGAGAGACGTTGACGCGGGTGTTCTGTGCGACGCGGTTGGTCGCAAAGGCAGTTGTGCCTGGGACCACGCGGGCCTTCTGCGAGGCGTTGGCGCGTGTACCTTGCTTGGCACAGTTGGCAGTAGGGGCGACCGAGAGAGCCACAGATCGGGCCTCGGGGCCATTCCTCGTCGAGACCCGGCGGCAGACGCGGGTCTTTGGGCTCTTGGAGCCGGAAGAGAGAAACTCTTCGTACTTCGCCTGGTCGAACTCGACGATGAGCGATTCAACCATCTTCCCCTTACGGAGGACGTCATCCTGCGCCACGATTTGCTCATCAGTGACAAATGTATTCCCCAGCGGAGTCGCCATCTCTTGTACGCGCCGGAAAAGAGGGAAAGAGGAAGTGCTGTAAAAATTTTCCTTGATTCAGATGAAAAAGATTACAACAAAAATAACTTTTCCTTCCAGTTACAAGGGAGGGAGGATGTTGAGTCTTGAATCCTCCCTTTGTTTAATGCTGGGTTCTTCGTGTGGCGGTGGAGAGTGAATCTTGTTCTCCGTTGACCGGATGACCGTCGGGATCGTCAGGGATCTTCTCTTCGGCTGGTAGAAAGAGTAGCACAGCTCTTGTCTACCAAAACTCTCAAAGAGAAGGTAGGCAAAGAGTAGCTTGTACGCAGCAAGCTTGACGAAGAGTTGAGCTCTCTCCTTTTTCTGCCGTGTCTGGTCGTCTGATTGCCGATCTCTCTATCTCTCGATCGTCGATCCTTGGTCTCCTCTCTCCTCTATGATTGCCGATCCCCAATCGCCCGGACCTCATAGCAAACGAGGCTATTTATAGAGGTCCTAGGGGGTGAACGTGCCCCCCTAAAAATGCTCCACGATGAGGGGCCAACTTCCCCGCTACATGGGCGGTGACTGGCCCCACGATCAGGGCGGTTATAACTGGGGCGTGGGTGCGAATCTCTCGCGTCTTGGTGCTGAGACGCGGATGTCGAGCCCACGCGCCTTGATGCTGAGACGCGGGTGTCGAGCCCACGCGCCTTGATGCTGAGACGCGGGTGTCGAGCCCACGCGCCTTGATGCTGAGACGCGGGTGTCGAGCCTACGCGTCTTGATGCTGAGACGCGGGTGTCGAGCCCACGCGCCTTGATGTTGAGACGCGGATGGCCATTATTAGCCCTGCGTCTAGAACTTGAAATTCTGCTTTTTAATGGCTTGTCTTCTAGTGATTTTTAGACAGCCTACAATACTATCACATCATCCATCTTGATACAGACTGTACCCATCCCTTCTATGTTACACGGATGATCATTACCCATGACCGTGTAACATCCATCTAGCTTTTCAAAACTAAAAAACCAGGCCCTGTTCGGGCACACATGATAGGTAGCTCCGGTACCTAAGATCCACTCAGCATTATCTGAGTTACAAATAGTAGGAATAGTAACAGAGAGAAAGAATACCGATGAGTCTTCATCCGATCCATCCGCCTGTGCGTGATTTACCTCGGTGTTTGACTCCACCTTCTTACTTTTGGCCTTCGGGCATTCAGCTTTCCAGTACCCTAATTCCTTGCACAAGGCACACTGATTCTTCTTCAGATTTCTGAAGTCTGATCTGGATTTCGATCTTCCCCGATCATCTCTTCCCTTCCTATTGAACTTCTACCTCTTACCTCCAATGCCTCTACTGTTGTGCTTCCCAAAGAAGACAGTTTGTCCTGTCTCCTTACTTCATAACTCACAAGAGCAGCCGACACCTCACTGTAGTTAAGAGATTTTCTACCATTGAGAAAAGTAAGAGTAAAGGTCTCATACTCTTCCCTAGGAAGAGAGTTCAAAAGAATTACCGCCTTATCCTCTTCACTAGTCTCCACATCCACATTAACTAGATCTGTAAGAAGCTTCGTATAGCGGTTCAAGTGTTCATTGACGGAGCATCTCTTTGCATCTGAAACCCATAAAGCTTACTCTTCAACTGCAATCGCGATTCTATGCTCTTCGTCAGATACTTCTTCTCCAAGATCTCCCACAGCTGCCTTACAGTTGTCTCATGCAACACATGATACTTAATGTCTTGTGTCAGACAAGACCTGATCAAGCCACATGCTGAACAGTTCATCTTGTCCCAATCTTCTTCCGTTGTTGATGCGCGCTTCTTCTCCAACCGTAGAGTGTTTTCGAGGTTTGATGTCGTCAGCGCATCCATAACCTCACATCTCCACATACCAAAACTGTTCGTGCCGTTGAACTTTACCACATCAATCCTTGGATGTGGATTCATGAATCTCACCGATGTACTTTCTCCAGCCATCTTCTCAACTGATTCCTCAAAGCAATGCGAAAACAAACGGAGTTAGATAAAACAAACTAGATAAAGACAAGACCTTTACCTCCACGCGAAACCCTCGAAGAGTTTCCGAAACTACCTACTCCTCCAAATTGATTCCTCGAGCAGTCTACACGCTGTTTTGAGATCGACACACGATCCCACAAACAGTCCCAATGCCGCTCCGAGATCGACACACGATCTCCGCCAAACAGCAACTGATGCCCTTGAATCAACAGATGATCTCACGTCGAACCTGGGATGTTCTGATACCACTTGTTGTGCGCAGCGATCGGGGAAGCACAACAACCACCCTTGAGGAATCCGCCCACCTGACGGAGACTCGATGCAGCCGGAGAAACAACCAACACGACAGGAACAACAACCAATAGAGAAAAGCAATCAACACACAAATTTAACGAGGTTCGGCAACGTGCCTACGTCCTCGGGGCAAGGGAGAGAGAGATTTTATTGATTCAACAATCAATACAACTAATACAAGAGGGAAACTTGAGGAATTCTTGAGGATGCTTCTTGGGATACAATATATGAGAGCTCTAGCCCCTATTTATAGCCACAGAGTCCCTAGATTTAAGGAAACCCAGATTGAATTCGATCCCATCCAGAAAAGGAATCCGAATCCCAAAAGGAAAGTCCAAACGCGCCTGTCGGTCGACCGGCCGATCGACCGACCCATGCCGCGGTCGACCGTGCCGGTCGACTGGGCCCAACGAGAGTTAGGCCATTTTAGTCGGTAGACCGCCCGATCGACCGCTTAATTCTTGTGCACATTCGTGCATGCCGGTCGACCGCCCTCCTCCACTGGTCGACCGGGCGGTCGACCGGGAGCACAATCTGGCCTGCTCAATGCGCCGTTTCTCTCTCCTTTGATTTCTGATCTCTGTGCTAACTTCCTCTACTCCTCTATCTCCTCTCTCCCACACTGCAGACCTGCAAAACATGCATGGACAAACTGCCGTTTGTTTCCAGTGCTCTCCAATAGAAGACTATCCAGAAGGTCTTTCAAAAGCCGATTACAATCACTTATCAGTTTTGTCTTCTGTGCTATAAGGCCTCGAATCACAAGAAGAGCCTCCAGCACTTGAGAAAGCAACTCATGTTGCATGAATCTGACACCATATACAGTATTATCACATGAAAATAGACAATGGACCATATTCTAAAAATTATAACAAAATGGATGGCGTAATACCTGATTCGGATATTGGGTACTTCAAGAAACTTGCTGAGGAGCTCAATAAGCCTGTGAAGAATGAATCCTTGTGATATTATCAATCTTGAGACTCCTCTCTTGCGACTCAACATTGCCAACTTCTTGTGTTATCAATCTACATATAGTACTTAGGCATCCCCTCACAGTCGAGAACAGACGTGCAGAATCGGATTCAATCATTTTTGAAGAACAGTTCAAAATATTCTGCTGCACTTTCTCCAACCGGCAGAGTTGCCGGAAGCAATGACACAAGTAAATTCAGTAACTGGTAGCGCCTAGAAGTATTCTGTGGGCAGAGTAAACTAAGAAGGTTGCATATTTCAGGCCTTATAGACTGAACAAGCACTCATTATCAACTTTGAAATCCAAGATCCCAATGCAAACGTCGAGAGGTCAATTTTACCTGTCCTTCTACAGACACGCTTCCATTTATGGCCATATTTAAGAGCCAGGAAACCAATTTTCTGTGGATCCTGCCGGGCATTCTGTGACGTAACTCTTATTGCCTGTGAGACTTTGTACTGCCTGTAGGAAGAGAGAGGAAGTCGATGAAGTCGACGATGACAAGGAGCCAAAGAGTCAGCAGCAGCAGCAGCAGGGAATCAGCAGCAGTACGGTCCACCGGCCGGTCGACCGTTGTGCACCAACGTGCACAGGCTGTAGCGGTCGACCGCCCGGTCGACCGCAGAAGGAGAGCGGTCAACCGCCCGGACGACCGACTGACATTGCCTAATTCTCGGTTAGGCACGGTCGACCATTGCTTGGGTCGGTCGTCGACCAACAGACGAGTTCGGGCTGTTTCAAAAAATTTGCTGAATTGGAAATCAACCCAAATAGGAAACTGATTCCTAGGGTTTCCTTGGGTATAAGAGAGAGACAGACCTCTCTTCATAAGTAATGCTTGTAATACTTACAAAATTGTATTGATCATCAAATAAATAAAAGAAATCTCTCTTCCTTGCCCCGAGGACGTAGGCGAAATTGGCCGAACCTCGTTAAATTCTTGTATTTGTGTTCTTCTCATTATTTAATTATTCTCTGCTGTTGGTGGTACTTTTATTTTGCATCTTGGCTTAAGGTTTCCTCTACGTTGTTGTTGTATCTGCGCACAACAAGTGGTATCAGAGCTTCCCAGGTTCGTTGTAACGCCCCGATCCCACAGGTACGGGGACGTTATGGCGACGTACATACGCGAGGTGAAAACACGCTCACGCGTACGTTAAGCCTCAGTACAGTACAGGACATCCATATAGACATGAGGTCCAGCATGAAAGAAGTACAAGAATACCTGCAGAAAAGGGGTGAGTGATCATAACAGATAAGAAGAACAGTGATAAATACGATAACAGAAATGAATTACAAGGATACCTATGAATGAGGCCGATGAGGAATCTCCTAGGTGACTCCAAGGCGCTATCTGATAATACGGTAACTCGGATCTTCAATCTGGGCACGCAAACTCAGGGTCGTCAGAAAGCGACCTAGTGAGTGGTAAAATGAAGGAGGCAGTAATATATATATAATAGTAATACAAGCACGATAATAATATATAATACATAATGTGGGACTAGTGATACCATATAATAAGGAGATAATAAGTAGTAGATATATATAAACATATAAGCAGGAGAAATATATAACCATGTCATCTTTTAATACCATCCCTAAACCGGTATATCATCGGGTCATGTCTGTTGTTGTATCCAGTTTATAAACTAATGTTGTCTAATGGTGACATGATATAAGTGAACATGCAGGTGGGCATATGCAATATAACTACAATACTATGTCGTGCATATACAGTAATGAGGTGTGCAAGGTATACAGCAACCAGAATATATGCAATGCAGAACATGCATAGTATGCCACTACAGACAGTGTAACATGTACCAGGTAAAATAACAAGTATACAGGGAACATGATATCGGGTAAAGTAACAAGTAGACAGGTAACATGATATCAGATAGAGTATCATGAACAGTAACAAGATAGCATACCTGTAGCGGTCAAGTCATGTCATTTATACAATAGTAGCAATCAGTACCACCTGGTATTACAACCACTCTCTTCCAGTGTCCCATACCACTGGCAGTTCATACTGGAGCCCGCACTCCAGTCGAACCCATCCGGACATGGCCTACGGGTACCATTATCCAAACGAGAGAGTGACCAAATAACAAGTGTTCCTGATATCACTATTGTTAGGTTATCATGTACTGGGTCTGAATAGTCAGTGCACTGAGGATGCCTCCATCATGCCGACACCCCGCGATGTTGGATTCTAGAGGTGGCCCCCACGGATTCAAGAGGTGGCCCCCACCATGTCTGTGGTGTGGCACTTTGTTCCGTGTGGCACTTAGTTCCACACACCATGTGCCGGACGCCAGCATGACCGTGCATATAACGGGAATACCATGTATAACAAGAATACTGAGTCTGGTCAGTAACAATATCAATAACAAGAACACCGGAGACATCCTCGTCACCCAACACCAGACGGAGGTGAGGATTCTAGAGGTGGCCCCCACGGATTCAAGAGGTGGCCCCCACCATGTCTATGGTGTGGCACTTTGTTCCGTGTGGCACTTAGTTCCACACAAGTTCCGCCGGACGCTGGCGTGACTGTGCTAATAACTGGTATACCAGAAGACAAGTATGAACTACACAATATATCAAGTACTAGAACAGTGCATGGTAGCATGATAACGGGAAAGCAGGAAACAATAGCTGTGAGATGCCACGCATCGCATATTAACAGATCATATATCCAGTAATGAGAATAACAATATCAGTAACGGGAACATGTATCCAGGAACGGAAGTAACTATATCAGCAACGGGAAAACAATCATACAACATGAATACAGTAACATGGAACAATAAGACATGTAACATGAATAGGGATCCATATGACAAGAATATAAACACCAGCCATGCATGTATACTGGTGAATATATATGTGCTTCATGAACATGCAACACGAGTGTCTTCATGAACATGCAATACTAGTGTCAAGTGGAACCGTGATGTGTAAACATGGCATAACTGAGTACCGAGCAGGCATGTAATGATGAGGAAAATAATATGAAATGTTGATCTTTCATGCAGTGGTGCATCTATATGTCGGTGGCATATGAATACGAAATAATAGAGTGACGTGTCATAGTATCGGTGCAATTGTACATGCGATAACAGTGTCTCGCGTATATGTTTAGTCTACCAAGTCTCTATGTGACAGATGGACGGGCTACCAAGTCTTTATGCAACAGATAGACGTGTCCGGTGGGATAGAACTAGATCATTTACTCGAGTGTTACATATAGGTTTCACCACAGTATGAAACATAATGATCAAAGTGAATTATTAAGTTAGTGACTAGTGTTCCTCATCTCATGAACTAACCACTCAGTCCGTGGACTACATCGGGTTTTATTATGTCTTACTTGCAGGGATTACACTAATTATCATGATTTAGCGATAATTATGTTTTATTCTTACTTAAGCAACCAATCAAGATATTAATCAAAATTAAATATAATTTATAAAAGGAAAACACTCACAAACTGGCTATAAGACTGTAGCTCTCGTTCCCACGATCGCAACGGATCCAGAATCGTCCAAATCGGAGTCCGGATGCTCCAGATATCGCCCGAATACTAAATCAGAACAAATAGGGTTAATTATGTAAATAAAATATTAAATGCCAATACTGAAATGTACAGGGGGTTTTCTGCAAATATACCTTTAACGGGTTTCGGATACGGGTGGTAAACGGGTCGGGTCTGGACCAAACCCATAACTTGGCTTAATGGGTTATTGGGTTGGATTGGGTTTATCCCCAAATCCAATAGGGGTAATGGGTTCGGGTGAAACCCGAACCCACTTCTCTAATCAAGCAGCAGCAGTGGCAGCACTTGCTGCCGCTGCTGGGGTACTGTGGTCGGCCAGCTCTGCTGGCCGGCGACCAGCGGCAGCCGCCGGCGGCGGAGTAGGCCGAGAGAGAGAAAGAGGAAAGGAGAGAGAGAGGAAGAGAGAGAGAGAAGAGGACTGCAAAAGAAGAAGGAGAAGAAAGAGAAGAAGAAGAAGGAGAAGAAAGAGAAGAAAAGGGAGGGGGTGATGGTGCCGGCCAGGTGCGGCCTGCGGCGACGGCCGGGGGCGGCAGCCGGCGGCCGGCGGCGGCATGCGGCCTGCGGCTGGCTGCGGGTCGCCCCCTTTTGGGGTGTCTGCAGCATAGAGAGAGGGGAGAGAGGTTAGAGAGAAGAGAGAGAAGAAAGAGAGAGAAATTAAAGAGAGAGTTAGAGAAGAGAGAGAGTTTGAGAGAGAGAGAGAGAGATTTGTTTGAGAGAGAGAGAGAGGTAGTAGATATAAGAGAGAGAGGGTCGGTTGGGTTAGGCGGTGGAGGAGTTGTGTAGAAGAGGCTGGAAGAAGAAAGAAAGAAAAAGAAGGATTTCTTTTTAAAAAAAATAATAATTTAATCTTATAATTTTGGCCCACTATTCGACTAGCTCCGAACGATGCCCAAAAATTATAAAAAATAGAAAATATTATCCTGAGACGTAATATGAAGATGGTTTGAAGAAATTCGATCCGGTTTGCAAATTAAAAATCCTGGAGTGTCTCGCCGATACGGGCGGCACCGGTTTGGCCCGATTTTCGATAAATTCCGAAAAATTCCCAAAAATACCCAAACGTATCTCATGTGATTCTAAGACATACGATGAAAGCCGATTCTCCAAATTCTACTCCGTTTGTGAAATAAAATTCGGAAAGCCGATTAGCAGTATCGGTCGACACCGACTACGGAGATTTTCCAAAATAATCCAGAAAAATTCCAGAAAATCTTGAAAAAATCTAAAATATTAGAAAATAATTTGTGAAACTGAAAGCAACTCAATCGGACTACTACGGAGGTCAAATCAATTTTGTACGTCGTATCGCGTACTGATACGGTGATACGTACACCGGGAAGCAGGTTACATTCGTCGTGGGATCATCTGGTGATTCGAAGGGCATCTGTTGCTGATTTGGTGGAGATCGTGTGTCGATCTCAGATCAGCGTTGGGACTGTTTGTGGAATCGTGTGTCGATCTCAGAACAGCGCGTGAAGTGCTCAAGGAATCAATTGAGGAGTAGATCTATTCAGAAACTCATCTAGGGTTTCGTGAGAAGGTAAAGATCTGGTCTTTATCAAGTTGTTTATCTAACTCCGTTGGTTTTTCGCATTACATAGAGGATCTAGTCAAAGATATGGCTGAAGAA
Source organism: Agave tequilana (assembly GCA_038442645.1). Taxonomy (NCBI): domain Eukaryota; kingdom Viridiplantae; phylum Streptophyta; class Magnoliopsida; order Asparagales; family Asparagaceae; genus Agave; species Agave tequilana. The sequence goes on along the minus strand of JAVJIF010025617.1, from coordinate 22,187 downwards.
AGTACATCTGTGAGAACCATGAATCCTCATCCGAGGATTGATGTGGTGAAATTCAATGGCACAAACAATTTTGGCATGTGGAGGTGCGAGGTGATGGATGCGTTGACAGCATCGAATCTCGAAGATACTCTACGTTTGGAGAAGAAGAGAAGAACAACCATTGAAGAAGAGTGGGATAAGCTGAACCGATCTGCGTGTGGCTTAATTAGATCGTGTCTAACACAAGACATCAAATACCTTGTGTTACACGAAACATCTGCGAGGCAGTTGTGAGAGATCCTAGAAAGAAAGTATCTGACCAAGAGTATTGAATCCAGACTACAGCTGAAGAGCAAGTTGTATGAGTTTCAAATGAAGAAAGGATGCTTCGTGAATGAACATCTAAATCGCTACATGAAGCTTCTTACGGATTTAGTTAATGTGGATGTCGAGGTAAATGAAGAAGATAAAGCGGTAATTCTCTTGAATTCTCTTCCTGCAGAGGAGTATGAGACTTTTACCTTAACCTTCATAAATGGTAGACAGTCCATTGACTATCATGAAGTGTCGTCTGCTGTGGCTAATTATGAGACGAGAAGAAAGGAAAGACGGTCTTCTCAAGCAAGCTCATCAGCAGAGACGCTAGCAGTAAGAGACAGGGGTTCACATAGGAAGGGCAAAGATGGTCAAGGGAGATCGAAGTCCAGGCCAGGTTATCGAGATCTGAAGAAGAACCAGTGTGCCTTCTGCAGAGAATTAGGGCACTGGAAAGTTGACTGTCCAAAGGCCAAAGGAAAGAAGAAGGAGTCTAAGACTGAGACAAATTTTGCAAAGGTGGTCAGTACTTAAAGCAGTACCTCACAGGCAGGTGGATCAGACTCGGACTCGTCGGTTTTCTCATTCTCTGTCACTACTCCTATCGTTGGCTACTCAGGAAATACTGAGTGGATTTTGGATACTGGTGCTACATACCATGTGTACCCGAATAGGAATTAGTTTTCTATCTTTGAGAAGCTGGAGGGATGTTCAGTTGTTATGGACGATTATCATCCATGTATCATGAAAGGTGTAGGAACAATCCAGATCAATATGTTTGATGTGATGATAAGAGAACTGAAGGAATTGAGGTATGTACCTCAACTGAAGAGAAACCTTATCTCTGTTGGAGCATTGGAGACATTGGGTCTTGTGGTGTCAATAAAGGAAGGAGTCCTTAAGATGACCAAAGGCTCGATGGTGGTATTGAAGGCCGTTCGCCGGAACAATCTTTACTACTTGAAGGGTAGTACTGTTACAGGCAAGTGGGGGCTTCTACTGATTCAGATGAGATTCAACCAGGCTATGACATATGAGGCTGGGACACGCAGGAGAAAAGTCTTTGCAAACTCTTGCAAGACAAGGAGTATTGAAAGGTGTCAGAACCTGCAAGTTGAAATTTTGTGAACATTGTATCATCGGAAAGAAGACCAAGGTGAAATTCGACACAGCAACACATTGCACCAAGGGGATTCTAGATTATGTTCATACTGACATTTGGGGACCTACGAAGACTGCATCAATTAGAGGTAACCACTACTTTGTGTCGTTTATTGATGATTATTCTGGGCGTTGTTGGGTATATACCATGAGGCACAAAGGGAAAGTCGTAGAATTGTTTGTGAAGTGGAAGAAGAACTTGGAGAGAAGTACGGGAAGGAAAATCAAGGTCCTCCATTCAGATAATGGAGGAGAATATAAGTCTGATCCTTTCCTTCAGCTATGTCTCGATGAGGGCATAGAGAGGCACTTCACAATGAGGGGAACACCGCAACAGAATGGGGTAGAAGAAAGGATGAACAGGACTTTGCTAGAGGAGGTCTGTTATATGTTGTCCAATGCCGGTTTATCGAAGAACTTCTGAGCTGAGGCTTTGGCATACGCTTGCTATTTTGTTAATAGGTTGTCGTCGTCTGCGATTGGAGGGAAAACTCCTCTCGAGGTTTGGTCGGGAAAAACAGCTGCTGACTATTATTTGCTAAGGGTGTTTGGTTGTCCAGCCTATTATCATGTAAAAAATGATAAGTTAGACCTAAGAGAAAAGAAGGGCTTGTTCGTCGGTTTCAGGAAGGGAATCAAAGGATTCAAGATCTGAGATCCTACAAACAGGAAGTTTCTTTTCAGCAGGGATGCCACATTTGATGAGGCTTCTATGTTGAAGCCTAAGGTCTCTCAGCAGGTGGAGACTAGCAAGACCAAAGATGTATCGCAGCACGTAGAGAATGATGCTAATCCACTATCTCTAGAAAGTTCAGCATCAGTGAGGATCATATCTAGGGTGACAGAAGGTAATGATCAAGCAGATGAGGTAGATGCTGATGATGAAGAGGGTCAAGAACAGGTCATGGGTGATGTTCCTGACTCTACTGCAGTTAGAAGATCAAGGAGAAATACAAGGAAACCAGGTTGGCTCACTACAGATATGTTCGTGGCTTATGCACTTGCGGTCGTTAAGGAGGCTATCCCGTCCACCTTCAGAGAAGCTGAAATCAGTTCAAAGTAGAAAATGTGAAAAGCAGCCATAGAAGAAGAGATGAAGTCTCTTTACAAGAACGGCACTTGGAAACTCACTAGGTTGCCCAAAGGGAAGAAGGCGATAGGTTGTAAGTGGGTGTATGTAAAGAAGCAGGGATCTCTTAAAGAAGACATGGTGCGTTACAAGGCCAGATTGGTAGCAAAAGGCTATGCTCAAAGGGAAGGAATTGACTACAATGAGGTATTTTCTCCTGTTGTAAAGCATTCGTCAATTCGCATTTTATTGGCTCTGGTGGCACAGTACGAGTTGGACCTTGATCAACTCGATGTAAAGACCGCCTTTCTCCATGGCGATCTGGATGAAGAGATCTACATGTCTCAGTCAACAGGGTTCAAGACTGCAGGGAAAGAAGATATGGTGTGCAAGCTGAAGAAGTCGTTGTATGGGTTAAAATAGTCTCCTAGACAGTGGTACAAGCGGTTCGACAGCTTCATCAGAGGAAAGAGGTACACACATAGCCACTATGACCCAGTGTGTATTACAACAAGCTACCGACAGGGGAGTATATCTATTTACTATTGTATGTAGATGATATGCTTATTGCTTTAAAGTCTAGATCTGTAATTAATGCACTGAAGAGGGACTTATCTTCTGAGTTTGAGATGAAAGATCTTGGTGAAGTAAAGAAGGTGCTAGACATGAAATTACATAAGACTGAAGGAGTGACAAGGTGAGCTTGACACAGAAGGGGTATTTACAAAAGGTACTTCAGAGGTTCAACATCGGGAAGAATACAAAATCTGTAAGTACACCACTGGCTCCTCATTTCAAGTTATCTGTCACTATGTCTCCAAAGTCTGTTGAAGAACGTGAGTACATGACTCACGTCCCATATGCTAGCGTATTTGGTAGTCTTATGTATGCTATGGTGTGTACACGACCAGATCTGTCACAAGCTATCTCTATAGTCAGTTGGTATATGCATGATCCGGGACAGGGTCATTGGGAGGCAGTGAAGTGGATTCTGTGGTACATTAAAAGTACCATAGATGTTGGTCTGGTATTTGAGAAGGATTCCACAGGGAAGCAGGATTGTATCGGGTATATTGATTCCAATTATGCTAGTAACCTTGACAACGCCGGTCCACAATGGGGTATGTCTTTACATTATCTCAAGCACCGGTTAGTTGGCGCTCTATTCTACAGTCTACCGTCGCATTATCTACTATAGAGGCCGAGTTTATGGCTATGACGGAGGCTATGAAGGAGGCAATTTGACTTTAAGGCTTGCTTGATGACTTGGGGGTTAATCAGGATCTACTGAAGATCAACTGTGACAGTATGAGTGCTATTTATTTAGCCAAGAACCAGGTGTATCATGCACGGACGAAGCACATTGATGTCAGGTTCCATTTTGCTCGGGAGATTTTCGATGAGGGTGATATTGAGCTGCTGAAAATTCACACAACGTTGAATCTCGCAGACATGCTTACCAAGGTGGTGTCGGAGTAAAGTTTGCACATTGTAAAGTTTTGCTCCATGTCCTTCATGTTGCATGAGCTTGTTGAAGCTCCTTTGATGAACTACGGATGGCTTTATCCCTTGGGCAGGGTACGTAGACAACCACACTGGTGCAGCCACTTTCGAGTCGACGGTTCGTATGTTTCAGTTCGCTCAAATTTGAGAAATCTTCACCGAGGTGGAGAATTGTAGGAAGAGAGAGGAAGTCGAGGAAGTCGACGATGACAAGGAGCCAAAGAATCAGCAGCAGCAACAGCAGCAGGGAATCAGCAGCAGTAGCAGCAGCACAGTCGACCGGCTGGTCGACCTTTGTGCACCAACGTGCACAGGCTGTAGCGGTCGACCGCCCGGCGACCGCAGAAGGAGAGCGGTCGACCGCCTGGTCGACCGACTGACATTACCTAACTCTCGGTTAGGCACGGTCGACCGGCACGGTCGACCGGTGCTTGGGTCGGTCGATCGACAGACGGGTTCGGGCTGTTTCGCGAAATTTGCTGAATTGAAAATCAGCCCAAATAGGAAACTGATTCCTAGAGTTTCCTTAGGTATATGAGAGAGACAGACCTCTCTTCATAAGTAATGCTTGTAATACTTGCAAAATTATATTGATCATCAAATCAATAAAAGAAATCTCTCTTCCTTACCCCGAGGAGGTAGGCAAAATTGGCCGAACCTCGTTAAAATCTTGTGTTCGTGTTCTTCTCATTGTTTAATTGTTCTCTGCTGTTGGTGGTACTTTTATTTTGCATCTTGGCTTAAGGTTTCCTCTACGTGGTTGTTATATCTGTGCACAACACTGCCGTCTGACAAAATCAAGATATGAAGCACCCTTTTCCCATTCAGAATAGCTTAGAAGTGGAATATCCTGACCCTTCCGGCCACCATCCCTGTGCTTTTCTGATTGCTCGCCAGAGGGCTTGGTACTACCAGGAATGCCACTTAAAGTTGCAGGTGGGCTCACAACAGTGTCATTTTTTGACTGCAACACAGAAACAGATTTACCACTTCCTTGATCTTTATCTGCAGCATCGGCTTTGGGAGAGGTACACGCTTGAGATATTATCCTCAAACAGGGAAGAATAATGTGTTCTGAAATAGCAGGATGCTTAGCTCCCAATTTGATTGAAGAAAACAACAGCTGAAATGCAACACGTAGCCTCGATTCCCAGAACTCATCCACTACAGCACAGGTCTCTGAAAGCAAGAGCAGCCCTTCACGAGTCGCCAATGCAATATCCATTGAACGATGGTGTTCGAGGCAATACATGACCTTCTTCTGTATCAATGTGTTCAACTCAGCCACCGCATTAGCATCACCCTCAGAAAGAGCACATAGAACGGCCCTTGCCTGAACACAAGCTGTCTTAGGACCCTGATGAATATTATTCTCAAACAATTCTGTTAAGATACTGTCACGCCCGCTTCTCAAAATATATGGAAACGGAATCGTGACGAGAGTTGGCGACACATATACGCGAGAAAAATATCACACGCATATACGCTAAGTCTAAAGTAATCTAAACAAGTTATAAAAATCTACTTTGATAATCAATATCACTGCTATATGACACATAAATATTCATACTAGATATCAATAAATAAGAAACTGAACAAGGACTGGATCTGATATATATCGAGAATCAAGAAATAACAGGGAGACAAGAGAGATAAGAATACCAAAACTAAAAGAGAGAAACTCCAGCTCCTCGCGAAGCGTACGAGCTCAACAAACACTTGAACAAGACCATAAAACATCTAGTGTCTGGACGTGTAATCCAGGGTCGTCAAAAGCGACCTAATGAGTGTGTGTAAAGGGATAGGTGCTCGTGCATAAAACAATGTAAGCAATAAAAATATGATAAACTGAAATAAAAGATAACAATTCATTAATATTAAGAACAAAGTTATGAACAATATATAACTGATATCATGAGAAAAGGAAACCACTAATATCAAGATGTGTAACTGATTGAGATTTTCCTGCACACAAAATATAATATATCAGATTTAAGAATTAGAGATGTGCAAGGTGCTCAATTCTATCCGCTGTAGCAATGGCTATGCGGGTCGTGATCCTCAGGGAGGGACTAGCGATGGCAGCTTGTTTAGCAAGTTATCTCTTTTTATTTATTTTAGTATTTACAATGGTATTTACAATGAGAAGTGTGGTATTTACAATGAGAAGTGTGAAAGAAATTGGAAAGATGTGGAGTTGGTTATCTAAACTAAAGAAAGAAAAGAAAATTATAAACTAAAAAAAACACATACCTACCTCTTCTGCCCTGTTTACCTTTGATCCGTTGTAACGACTTACCTTATTTTTGAAGGCATTCAAGCATGGCGTATAGGATCTGTTCATCACCATAGGCCATCAAGGGCACTTCTTCGGCTAAGCAGTCTCGAAGCGATCAGATCTCATGGTTTGCAAGACATCAGAGAGAAACAAAAAAATAAAACAAGAATAGAAGAACAAAAAAAACAAGAATAAAATAACAAAAACAAACCTTGAGTTGATTCTATTAACAATGGAAGAAAAGTTTGACTTACACCGATGTCACCTCAGTACAAGTATGAACTCCTTCCTCCATGAAAGCATCCTCTACTCTCAGTTACATAAAAAAATAAAAATTACAAAAAAAGAAAAATAAAAACCTAAACTACAAACTAGCCTAAAAACCCTAGATTTAGCTCTGTAGTTCGCTGGACGCCCTTCTCTGTTTCTCTGCAGGGGTATTTATAGGTGCAGAAGGAAGTAGAGTCCCAGTACGATTCCTCTAAGAAAACAGTTGCCCAGTCTCATCCAGATTGCCGCGGAAACGCGGCTTTGGCCGCGTTCCGCGGCCAAGTATTGTCAGCTGGCCACGCGCTTTCGCGCGTGGTCTCCTCTGGTCCGTCCATCTGGGTTTATCCGTCTGGAAGTTGTATCCTGACTCTTTATTTTGAGATTTCGGGATAACTTGGGAAGCAAGTTACCCTAAATCCAAATCTTTCAATATCTTTTAACAACGAATTTGTTATCTTTGCACTCTCTTCTTTGGCTTTTATCCTCATCCTGCAAGCATTTAGGGTTGAATAGAAGTCTATCCTTCCCTCTTCTTTTAGTATTTGCAACTATTGCCCTTAGTAATTGCAATTTTGACATTTGATAATTGCAACTTTTGCATTGGGCTTGAACATGGGCTTTAGGGCTTCTTTTAAGGCTTTATTCCTTTATTTTTATTACTCAAGGCCTGCACACAATAAATAATAAAATATTAGAAAATGTGCAAAATTATAGGAATAAATATGAAAATGTGATAGTAAATGTATTGATAAATATGCACTTTTTACTACCTATCAGTAACCAAGCATATGTCACTAGTCTGGTATATAATCCGGTCATGTGTACAATCATATGCCTATCATAGTTATATATACACACAGTCAGGTGGTTACGGTCAGTCACAATATACTATAAACAGTTCACTATTACTTATTATGTCAGCGAACACCAATTGTCACCTGTAATACACGCATCCCATACTACGCCTACTACACGTGTCAATCAGGGTCTTGAGTTATTGAAAGTGATTAGTTGGAGACATTGTCTATGCTTTAGATGGGTCTCATACATACCTGGGAGCACGGCCCAGATGCCTGGCGCTGAACCAGGCCCTACCGCTAGGTAATCAGTAATAGTAACACTACTCACAGTATCACTGTGGAACAATACTCACAGTAACACTGTGGAACAATAAACAAATGAGATGCCAGTCATCCTCCGGAACCCTGCAGTGGAACCGTAAGTCGGCTGTGCAACCTGTATCCTAGGTCCACCCAAAATACAGACGATATCTTCTCTATCAATTTTCCCAATCCCAATGTAAGTTGTCAATTTACATCATTAATTAATTCAGTTAAGACAATCAATATCCATGTTACTTATAATGCTATGACGATGTGGTGACAGTAACAGTACAGTATAATAGTCAACAGTAATCGTATACACTGTGAACAATATTAGTAACAGCGAACGGTAGCGGTAATCGTGTATACGATGAACAATAGGACTGTACAGGGTGTTACGGTCAAACAATCCTTTCCCAGTAACTTTCAGTGACATGAATTTATACAGTAACAGTCTTGCACCTCTAGTCAATGTACCATCTCATATAGAACTGATCACAATACTATCCACTCATACTGGATAATAACAATAATGAATCCATCAACTCACAATCATGATATAGTCATCGTAAACATCAAATACCAATTTAGGTCACGAAAATCCGGTACAGTAAACCACAAGTTTAAAAAATCAATAACCAGTTCTCTCATCATATCAATCTACTCTAATTATCAAGTCATCGATATATCCATCCTCTGAGTCACCAACATATCCAAACCCCAATAACTGCAATACTACATGTTCTGATACATCTAATCAAATTCCCACACTCTAATCCGATCGAGATCATCACACACTCTCACTTCTATCAAGGTTAATCACAAGATCCTAAAACTCAAGTAACATATCAAGCATATATATCTAAAATCCACCAGGTTAGGTCAACCCAATCTATGTCTACTCCTCAACCTTCAAGTCAATTCTAATTCAGTCGAGTCTACGATAGGTTCAAGTCCAAGATTTCATTTTATTACTGAAGAACTCCTATTTATTCAATCATCGATATCCAAATCAATCAAGATCATAACTAAGAAGTGTAACATCCTCGATCAACCTGGAATCTAGATCACCTCTACATCTAGCGGTTAATATCGATAAGGTCATCAATACATCAGTCCAACTCATCAATGTGAGACTCCAGAAATAACAGCTCCTAACAGTCCAGAAGTCAGTCTCATCGACGTCATCGTATACACTAGCGTCATGGGTGTTCATACAAATCCATGCATCGGTAAAATAGTCTATCGATAAAGCAACATCGTGTCTAACACGTCCTCAATATCCAAAAGAGATCTAGTCGGAATAGTTACCAAACAATTTGTCTGACAAATATTATACATAAGATATGAATCTCTAACCTCAATCAAGAACCAATCAGCCTCAAGATCAATTATATTTATATTCTAAGATTTATCACAGCTAGGTTGGTTACAAGGTCAAGTCCGGTCTACGGTATATCAATACTAGGTCTAAGCCAACAACGGTCATCTACCAACACATGAAATGATACTGATACAAGCTCATATCAACTACGTAACTAAGGTGAATAATCAATAATGTCTCATGAAGTGGTACAGGTAATCACACTGTAAAATACATCAAATAGTCACATGAAATAATACGAATAACAATGGTAAATAAGGAAATAATATAAGAACAAACACTCACATGAAATGATATAGTTTCAGAACCGAAATACCGTCTGGTCTTCACTGCACGAACCGGTACTGACCTACGGATCATCCCATGGATCGATCTTCGAATCGCCTATGTATCGAATCCATAACGGGCACAACTCCGAATCTCCTGTTACCGAGTTCGGATCGTCCGAGCGAGTCTGAAACGCTGTAACACGCAACCAGTCTCACACGTTGATATACAAACACATACGTGCACATTATATACACACTCCCACATGCATACACATACATACACCTATACATTCATAAATATATACATACACACATTTACATAATTATATATATACATTAATGGACACTCACACACACCATGCAAATACCCACACACACAAAATAAATGGTCACATACACACCCATTAACACACACAGCTTGCTCACATACACATATCATAACCTCACCTACTCATCACGCACACACCATGCACTAACACAGATAAATACCCAATACAATAACTTAACAGAGGAAAAAAATAAAGAGAAGGGAAGGGAGAGACTCACGGCAAAGAGCATGGCCGAGGTGAAGGCTCGCGGCGGCGACGACGGAGGTCGACGGAAGCCGAGGAAGACGACGGTGGTCTGTGGGTCTCGCCGGAGAAAAGATCGGCTGCCGGAGACACACATGGAGCTCATCGGAGAGGCGAAGAAGGACCGGGGAGGGTCTCCAGAGTTCACCATCATGGAGGCGGAAAGGAAGTCTGGACTGTCATAGGGTTGTGGGAGGCGGCTAGGCAAGGGGGTGGATCTGCTGCACAGGGAGGAGAAGGGGATGCTCACGGGGGTTGTTGATGGTGCTCTGGTGTTTGGCTCAGACAAGAGGGGATGCTCGGATGAGAGGCTCGGCCAAGTGTTGTGCTCACAGCCAGTTGGGAGAAGGCGCTGGTTGTAGCTGTGCAAGGGTATGTGCTTGGCATGAGCTCAACCAGGTTGATGTGCGGAAGGAGATCGGAAGACGTGGACGCGTGCGTGGAGGAATGACAGTGGTGTGCTGGACACGGTGGAGGAGAAAGATGGTGATGGGGGTGGTGGCGCAACTGGTGGGGTGTCTTGCAGGTGGAGACATAGTGCACATGGTGGAGGGCATGACAAAGATTGTTAAGAGGGATGTGCTTGGCGGCTCCTGACGGGGAGAAGAAGAGATAAGATTAAGTTGATAGTTAAGATTAGATTAGGATATAGGATTAGGTTGGGATTTGATTTAGTAGTTAGGATTTGGATTAAAATAGAATTTGAATGGGTTTGGGTTGGATTAGCTTAATGGGTAATGGGTAGGATTCATGGAATAGGGCTATTGGGTTTGGATCAATGATAATGGGTAATGTGATATGGATAAAACAGCACAATATTAATCATAATAATAATAATTTATAATACAAAAATAATATTAGTAGAATTAGCAATAACAACAATGAAACTAACCATAATAGTACACTAAAAATAATAATTAAAATAGCCATAATAATAACGACCATAATAACAATATTTATAATAATAACAATAGCACTAATAATAATTAATAATAATATCAATAATAATTAATTAACAATGACAAAACTTAGGATACATGATATAATAATAGATAATAATAATAATTAATCTTAACTAATAATAATAATTACTACCAAACAATAATAATAACATTAATTAACAATAACAAAAACCATAATAATAATATCTCTAATAATATTACTAAGAATAATAATAATAATCTTAATGTAATAATAATAGCAATAATAGTACTAAGTAATTAATAATATAGATATGAAATAATTGTAATAATATATAAAGTCAATGTTAATATCTTAAAAATAATTTGTATATCTAATACTACTAATAAGTAGCAAATCAAGTTTGTAAATGAAAAAAAAATCAGAGGAACCAAATAAATACTTAGACAAATAACATACAGTGTTATTAGATAGAGGATATTACATTCTACCCACCTTATAAAATTCCGTCCTCAAAATTTTGATAAAACAGGGAATGATAAAAAAATCAAGTTAAAAGAGAAGATACAACTACCATATCGCTTGTCGTTGCATCATGCATCCATTATGCTTCTGCTGCGCCACTCTGATCTCTGCTACTAGCTTCAACATGAAACGATCAAACTCAGAAGATAAAATCAGGGAAATAGAGTCGGGAAGAAAAATAAAAATCAGGGCCGAACCCAGATTGCTATAGAAGGAAAGTTAGAATAAGGAATATCAAATGATCAAAGAGATGGATTTTCAAAGGGAGGACAGTCAATTTAAAGTGGAGTCGATATCATAGTGGATAGTATATATGCATATTACAGTATAAATATAGCTTGTTTCAAGTTACCAGTATGAACTAGGTCCTTTTTTAGTAAACCTCGCTCTGATATTAAGGAAACCCTGTCACGCCCTGCTTCCCAAAATACATACAAAGAAAGTCGCGACGAGAGTCGGCGATGCGTATACGCTAGGAAAATATCACACGCATATACGCTAAGCCTAAAGTAACCTAACCAAACTATAAAAGTCTACTACGATAATCAATATCACTGCAATATGACACATAAATATTCACACTAGATATCAATAAATAAGGAACTGAACATAGACTGGATCTGATATATATCGAGAATTAAGAAATAACAGGGAGACAAGAGAGATAAGAATACCATAACCAAAAGAAAGAACTCCAGATCCTCGCGAAGCATACGAGCTCAACGAACACCTGAACAAGAGCATAAAACATCCAGTATATGGACGTGCAATCCAGGTCGTCAAAAGTGACCTAATGAGTGTGTGCGTGTGTGTAAAGGGATAGGTTCTCATGCATAAACAATGTAAGCAATAAAAACATGATAAACTGAAATAAAAGATAACAATTCATTAATATCAAGAACAAAGATATGAACAATATATAACTGATATCATGATAAAAGGAAACACTAATGTCAGGATGTGTAACCTAGCATATGTCACTAGTCTGGTATACAATCCGGTCATGTGTACAGTCATATGCTTATCATAGTTATATATACACACAATCAGGTGGTTATGGTCAGTCACAATACACTGTAAACAGTTCATTATTATTATGTCAGCAAACACCAATTTGTCACATGTAATAGACGCATCCCATACTACGCCCACTACATGTCAATCAGGGTCCGAGTTATTGAAAGTGATTGGTTGGAGACATTGTCTATGTTTTAGGTGGGTCCCGTACATACTCAGGACTACGGCCCAGATGTCTGGCGCTGAACAATGCGCATACCCCCAATTATCAGAATAAAATAGGTCAAAAGGTACCAAAGCCATATGCTCACTATGTTAAGAAGAAAAATAATTTCTTTTAGATAGACAACAACTAGTACAATTTGATAACCGAGAGAAAGTAAAATGATCCTAATAAGTCATAATCACATACAGTCTTTCAGTGGGAACTAGAAATATGACATATGCATTATTCAAATGAGCAGAACCCCCCGGGTCGCACATGTTATCAAATCTAGTAGAAATAGCATGTATTATTGTAAGAATTGATAATTAAATATTTTGTCCTATTGAATTTAGTGGGAAAAAACACTTGTACTAAATAAGTAGGTAAAATTGAAAATACACCTAGAGGGGGGTGAATAGGTGTACTAGCTAATCTAATGAAGAATGATGCGGAATTAAAAACTACTTATGCAAACTAAATCTAATAAGCCAACACACAAGGTATAACACAAGAGTGTAGCAGAATTCCCGGTGAAGGGCTCTGGACTATCTCTTCAAGATTTCTCTAGATTAAGAGTTGAGGTGCCACTATAGCTCTCTCGGTTGAATACAAGTGAGAGAAAACAATCCCAAGCATATATCAATTGAGCACAAGTATATCAAGTATATAAAAGAGATAAATAATATAAGCATGCAAGATATAAACACAAGTGAGAGAGAGAACAATCGCAGACACGGAAGAATTATTTCGAGGTTCGAGCACCCTTACTCTACGTCCCCGCCTTCAACACTATGAAGGATTTTCACTAGAATCAATCCCGCAAAGTCACTCGGTACCACAACACCAACAACGAGTTCACATTAGAACTCTTAGACTCACTAGTCCCTCTCTTGTTCCCGCAAGAACAGCACACGCAAGCACACTATCTTGCCGAGGCTGCACCTCTAACAACTCCTCAAACCACACGTCAGAACATTTGGTGATCACTTCACTTGATCACCACAAAACTCTCTTCACCGAGGCCATAACCTCTACAACTCCTCACAATATAAGAATGAAATCTTGTGATCACTTCTCTTGATCACAAAAATACCTTTCACAACAAAGATCCTATAGGATGGATTTAGCAATGGAAAGCCCAAGTGGTGTGAGAAAAAATAAGATAGAGTTGTGGTGAAAAACTCAAGAAATCTCTTTTGAAAAACTCTCTTAAAAACTCTCCTTTTGATATGGAAATATTAGCCCTAAAACAAGTGAGAAAAAAACTAAGAGAGATGGGAAAAACTGACTTTGAAACCCTCTTAAAATCTTGTGTTAAACAGCCCAAAACAGCCCCCTTATATAGACTTCAAAAAACTAGCTGTTGGGAGCCAACTCAACATAAAAGTTTGTTGCCGGTCGACCGGCCAACGGTAAAAAATGTGATCGTTGGGGTTGCCGGTCGACCGCCCGGTCGACCGCACCCAACACTTGACATGCCGGTTAACCGAGGCCAGATTCAGAAAGTCAAGCTCTCTGGACGGTCGACCGCCCAGTCGACCAGCCTTCTAACCAAAAGGCCATGAACGTTTCTGTGCACATCGGTCGACTGCCCGATCGACCGACTTCTGTCTCGGTCGACCGGCAGAAGGCGAGGTCAGAAAATTTTGGGATAAAAACTTGGTTTTATATACTCTTATAAAATCCTATAAAATTACTAAAAATCTACAAAAATAAGTTCATTGAAATACTTTGAAGTACAAATATGTGTGATCTAAAATCAACACATATTACTAACTTTTTGAACCATTTTTGTGATATAGAAATTTTGTCTTAAACAAAAATTCGTATTTTTCAAAATCAATCTTCAATTTGAAAAATGATTTTTTCAAAACTTCTTCAATCACAAAAATAAGATATTTTAAACGCTTTTGAAGCTTAGTGTGTATGGATATGATCCAATACACATACAAGATGAAATATCTATGTTTTTGACAATAAGCTCTAAAATAAGTTTTGATAAATGCAAAACTCAAACAAATGATATAGAAATATCAAATAAGTTTTTCTAAACATTTAAACTAACAATGTGCATAGATGAAATTCAAAACACATATAAATCATATAAACTTGTTTTGATGAAATCTAATCATGAAACGTAAGGATGTATACTTTGAAGCTCAAAACCAAAACGGTATTTTTAAAACTAAAGTTATTTATGAAAATACATATAAATTTTGTGTGTGTATGAGTTTAAGCAATCCACAACTAATCTATCCTTTATTTTATCTAAAACGCAACATCTTAACACTTACAAATATGACACGAGTCTTCACGAAAATCTTCTTTTGAAAATCTTCTTCTCCTTCTGACTTGTTCAAACCTTGATTCATGAGCTAGACTCCTCTTTGAGTACATGATGTGATCTTGATGTGAGAGCTCTTGAATCAACACGTGTTAGCTTCAAAACTTGACTTCGAAGCTTTTGTTGAAGCTAAACACCTACTAAGATCTTGATCAAATATCTGAAACTATATAAACACAAGATCATTAGTACTATAACTATATGAGTTAATCATCATCAAAACTAGAGTTATGGGCCTTTGGGCCAACAATCTCCCCCTTTTTGATGATGACAAAACTCATAAGTTATATATACATGGATTAAAGATAAGCTTCATAGAAGCTCCCCCTTAACTCATGCATAGCAATAAAAACTAAAGATATTCAACAAAAGCTCATAAATTAAACAAACATATATGCATAAACTGAGATATAAAAAATGCATATAAAACTCACTAAAATCTTCTCCCCTTTTTGTCGATTCATCAACAAAGGGGTGAAGACAAATAAACAATAAATATGTATATGCGATATACATTCATGAAGAGGAGAGACATAAAGTTAACATGCATTACATAAAGAAGGGATGACTAGACTCTAACCTACATAAAACATAATATATAATGTATAAGCGGAGATGTTAAGTTCCCCCTACACATGTGTACCACATAAAGAAGAGAGGTCAAGTTCCTCAATGTGAGATACACTCAACACGAATCTATATATAGAGAAGATGTTAAGCTCCCTCGCATATAGGCAATACATATCAACAAATCTTGAAATCATTTTTTAAAACAAATTTTTGACATTTTTTGAAGTCAACAAAATGAATTATGATGCCAATGAAATCAAATTGTAATTGACAAAAATAAAAGTCGGTACCACTTGTAAAAAAAAAATATTTAAGATACCACTAGTAGATTTTGATGCCAATTGAAGGTGAAACATGAAGTACATTTTGATACCAAGTAAAATATCAATTGAAATACTAATTGAAATCAATGTATAAGCTTGTAAAGATACCAATTAATATTTGGAATAAAATCAAGTTTAACATAAACATAAGTTGTGCTTTTAAAAAAAATGTAAAGACAAGCACAATCAAATCAATCAAATCATATTTTTGTATATATGAAAATGGTAATACCAATTGAAATTGATACTAATTAAAATTTGAAGCATACATATATAAGAAATAAATATGAGTATACAAAAATGAAATAACATGAAGATCATGTGTATAACTCATACCTACCACCCTATTCATGCACAAGTTTAAAAGATTTTCAATAAGGGTATACAAGGCATGGTCGCCCATCCAACCGTCCTTTAAAGGTAGGGCTTTTAAAATCATGATTTGAAATAATTGTAGATTGAAAACACTACCAATTTAAGAATCAAGAAACTAGTTTAAAAATAATTTTTGAACAACTAATTAAAAATCCTTCAAAAATGAAACCAAATCAATTATCCCATGAAAACATGAAAATCGCACAATAATTGATACTCAAGGTCTATAAAGCACATATAAAGCTCATGAAAATAAAGTCATGAGTAAACATGAAATATAGAGTGTAAAAATCATGTAATAAGTATAATCATAGAGATATGCAATGAAGCGCAATGAAATTCTTTTTATCAAAAGCAAAAATTCATCAAAACTAAATATGCTTCAAGGTATATGTATGTTCTATTGAAACTAAAAGTATACATATATATCCCAAACAGAAACGAGTCCAAAATTTTTTTTGCATGAAAAGCAAGTGACTCTAGGATAGACATGTATATCTAACAGTTTTAGACAAAATTAACATATACATGAAGATAAACACATTTTTATGAAAACATGTACAAAAATAAAGAAAACAAGTATAATGAAAGAATCATCAAAACTAGGTTATACATATACATGTAATGAGTACAAATGAGTAATGAAGTACAAACACATAATAACCAAGTGTAGCTCGCTACTTGTGCAAGTATAAACACAAGTTTTAATGAAAACTCCATTTAAACAAGTAATCAAAAACATTAAGTGCAAAATCATAAACAATCAGATCTTTAGGGTAAATGTACATGTTTTAGAGTTAGGATGCACACAATAGCTAAACTTTGTTGAGAACACAAAAATAATAGTCCATATAAATATGAGTGTATCTCAAAAGACTATCTATATATACTACATGTCTAATAACATTGCATTTAAGTATAATGAACATGAAAAACATGAAAACCAATACATGCTAAAACATCAATTTTAAAAGCATGTAAAATAAAATAAGAGTTAGATATAGTAACAAAATCAATAGGGCTAATCTCTAGGTCTTCAAATCATGGTGGTCCTCCCACCAAACATCCTTGAAGGTGATGCGTCCAATGTAGTATCCATCAAGCTCAAACGCATCCACCATCAAGGCACCAATTCCTCTCACGTCATGTGAGAGCCCACACCTTCATCAAATACAAAAGGGGTGGTTTTGATACTCATACCTTTTTGGGTCCATGGGAGTTAGCACCTTTCCTAACACAAACAAATTTATTTGCAAAATTCGAAACTTATAATCTATCATAACAAAATCCTGTAAGGTGGCCCGTACATCCATAATGTATACAAGTGATACATGAGTATACATAGAATCATGTGTGTGAGCGTGATGAGCATGTGTATGTCGTGTTTTGTGTGCACGCATATGAGGAGCATGTTTCTTGCGAAACATGGATTCCAATCGTGTGTGGTTCATGACACATTGGCTCAAAGTGGAGCCCAAACAATCTGCACTCTTCTTCAAAGCACACATCATTTGCAATAATTGAAGAAGATGTGGAGCAAGCAACATCTTATCAATAGAAAAAGAGGCAATAGGAACATGACAAGCATGAGCATCAAAATTAGTTTTCAAAGAAGTGTTTCTTTTGAAACAAATTCCAATTCTTTTTAAATCAAAGCAATTTTAACTTTCAAAGAATTGTTCTTTTAAAACAATTTCAAGTTTTGAAGACAAAACCTCATTTTCTTTAAAACATCATTACAATCATTTTTATTTTTCAAAACTTCATTTCCCTTTAAGGCAAGGACAAGTTGAGGTTTTAATGAGTCCCTTTCACTTGAAATCTCAACCCTCTCTTGCAAAGTTATATTAAATTTTGAAAACAAATCCTTATTTTCTTCTTTTAATTTAAAACTTTCTTTTTCAAAACTTATACTTTGAAAGCAAGTCTTCACATAATATAAATAGTTCTTCATTTAATGCATGTGCATTCATGTTATCATCACAAGAAGAACTAGTATTTACATCTAGTTGAGTGTCTGAGTTTACCTCAAGAGAGTCATTCTCTTAGACCATGAAGCAAATTTCGTTGGACTCATCTCCACTAGATTCTTTCTCCACATTGTTTATCGTTTGAAGCTTGGGAGAGGTCAATGTATTCCATACTGCAAAAGCAGAATCACAATGAGAAACTATAGATAAATATTCTTTGCTAAGTGTATACTTTAGTGCATCTAGGGCTCGTGCATTAGCCTCAATGTATTTGTCATTACCAAAATAACTTTTCTTGGTAGTGGCAAGATAGACATGCAAACCTAGGGCTTTTAAATAAGCACTCATTCTAAACTTTCACATATCGATGTTAGAAACATCAAACATAGGAGGGGCAAGATGATCCATGAGTGTATATACTATATGTGTGCAAATACAATACTAGATTAGCAATCCAAGATCTCACTCCTAGGTAGTTAAACCTAATATCAGAACCTTACTCTGATACCAATTGAAAATACAGCTAGAGAGGGGTGAATAGGTGTACTAGCTAATTTAATGATGAATGATGTGAAATTAAAAACTACTTATGCAAAGTAAATCTAATAAGCCAACACACAGGTATAACACAAGACTGTAGCCGAATTCCAGTGAAGGACTCTAAACTATCTCTCAAGATTCTCTAGATTAAGAGTTGAGGTGCCACTATGACTCTCTTGGTTCAATACAAGTGTGAGCAAACAATCCCAAACATATATTAATTGAGCACAAGTATATCAAGCATATAAAAGAGATAAATAATATAAGCATGCAAGATATAAACACAAGTGAGAGAGAGCAATCGCAAATACGGGAGAATTATTTCGTGGTTCAAGCACCCTTGCTCTACGTCCCCGCCTTCAACACTATGAAGGATTTCCACTAGAATTGATCCTGCAAGATCACTCGGTGCCGCAACACCTACAACGAGTTCACACTAGAACTCTTAGACTCACTAGTCCTTTTCTTGTTCCCGCAAGGATAACACACGCAAGCACACTAGCTTGCGAGGCCGCACCTCGAACAACTCCTCTAACCACACGTCGGAACACTTGGCGATCACTTCACTTGATCACCACAAAACTCTTTTCACCGAGGCCACAACCTCTACAAACTCCTCACAATATAAGAATGAAATCTTGTGATCACTTCTCTTGATCACAAATACACCTCTCACAACAGAGATCCTGTAGGATGGATTTAGCAATGGAAAGCTCAAGTTTGTGTGAGAAAAATAAGATAGAGTTGTGGTAAAAAACTCAAGAAATCTCTTTTAAAAAACTCTCTTGAAACTCTCCTTTTGATATGGAAACATTAACCCTAAAACAAGTGGAGAAAAACACTAAGAGAGATAGAAAAAACTGGCTTTGAAACACTTTTAAAATCGTGTTTAAACAGCCCAAAACAGCCCCCTTATATACACTTCAAAAAACTAGCCGTTGGGAGCTAATTCAACAGAAAAATCTGCTGTTGGTCTCGCCGGCCGGTCGATCGGCCAACGGTCAAAAATGTCACCTTGGGGCTGCCGGTCGATCACTGGTCGACCGCCGGTTGACAGCACCCAACACTTGCCCCGCCGGTCGACCGCCGGTTGACCGAGGCCAGATCCAAAGAGCAAAGCTCTCTAGACGGTCGATCGCCTGGTCGACCGGCCCTCAAGCCAAAGGGCCGTGCACGTTTCTATGCACATCGGTCGACCGCCCGATCGATGCCCGATCGACCGACTTCTGTCTCAGTCGACCGGCAGAAGGCTAGGTTAGAAAATTTGGGATAAAAACTTGATTTTATACTCTTATAAAATCTCATAAAATCACTAAAAATCTACAAAAATAAGTTCATTGAAATACTTTGAAGTACAAATATGTGTGATCTAAAATCAACATATATTACTAACTTTTTGATCCATTTTTGTGATATAGAAATTTTGCCTTAAACAAAAATCCGCATTTTTCAAAGTCAATCTTCAATTTGAAAAACGATTTTTTTCAAAACTTCTTCAATTATAAAAATAAGATATTTTAAACGCTTTTGAAGCTTAGTGTGTATGGATATGATCCAATACACATACAAGATGAAATATCTATATTTTTGACAATAAGCTCTAAAATAAGTTTTGATAAATGTAAACTTAAACATTTGATATAGAAACATCAAATAAGTTTTCTAAACATTTGAGCCTACAATGTTCATAGATGAAATCTAAAACACATATAAACCATATAAACTTGTTTTGATGAAATCTAATCATGAAACATAAGGATGTATACTTTGAAGCTCAAAATCAAACAGTATTTCTAAAACTAAAGTTATTTTATAAAAACACATATAAATTTTGTGTGTGTATGAGTTTGAGCAATCCACACTAATCTATCCTTTATATTTTATCTAAAACGCAACATCTTAACACTTACAAACATAACTCAAGTCTTCACGAAAATCTTCTTTTGAAAATCTTCTTCTCCTTCTTAACTTGGTCCAAAATATTGATTCATGAGCTAGACTCCTCTTGAGTACATGATGTTTTCCATTATGTTTGCAAAGGGGGAAAATTTACAAAAAGAGTTGAGGAGCTAAATTACAAGTATCTTAAAAAGATTACAAGTAAATCTCCTCAGAGAATCTGGAGAAGTGTGCCGATAGGAGTCTGGTCGGCGCGCGACCACTTTGTCCCTTTGACGATGCGAGCGATGAGATTCCCTTCTCGCCTGGTTCGGGGAATCAGAGAATAGAGGGTTGGTAGAACCCTCTTGTTGCTTCTCAAAATCGCCTTCAATAAGGAATTCCTTCTCGACTGGTTCCGGAGATTCCTTGAGAAGAAGGACGATGTTAGGGTATCAACACCCTGGATAGAGAAAGCAATTCTCAAAAGATCTCTGAATTCGAGAACGCACGGTGCGTTGTGAAGAAGTCTCTGCTTGTGGAGTCCTCTCTCTTTTCGTGGTCCTTGTATGTGTGTGTCCCTCCTTGTACCCCTGATGGCTATTTATAGGAGAACAAGGGTATAATCGTCCCTTGAAGATATGGAAACAGATTGAACAAATCTGTTTAAATCTGGAAAGTAGCCTTGCTGCGAGGTTAGGATCAGCTTCTGCGAAGGTAGAATTGGCAGGTCGGTGGACCTTCTCGATCTGTTTTGATCCTTCCATATCGTTAGAGGATTTCCCCTGATCTTCTTACTCGTTTTAGGAGAGTCAAGAGATTGTGGCAATCAACTGCCAAATTTGATCTCTGATTTGATCTTAATTGGATTTGATCTGATTGGATCCGATCTCATCTGGAGATTTGATTGGTCAAAGGTTGACCATAGCAGACCAATAGCGGAGCTGTCAGCATTGAGCTCATAGCGGGGCTAGAGACGGCTTTTGGCGAAGTCCGAAAGAAACCCTTTGGCGGAGTTGGAAGTCCTCTGTGGCAAAGTTGCGAGTTAGCTTCCTGGCGAGGCTTTGGATGGCTTCGAGGCGAAGTCAAGTGATATTAGCCTCTCAAGCGAGGCTATCCCTTGGGCTCGTGTGATGCTAATGCTAGCACCTTAGACCTGCTGAGGTCTGTTTAGAAACAATCCGGGTTCACTGTCTGCTTGCTGGATCAGTGGAGTCCAAGTTGCTTCCTTGTCCCTCGGAGATGGGTGAAAACTGGTCTTCAGCTCGTCTGTCACTTGTCTTTTGTAAATGTCAACAAGTTTAGACATTGTTCGGACCAATAAGAATCTTGTCTTTTTAAGTGTCAACAAGACCCCTTCAAAGTTTTCAGAAGTCTGCAATGGCTCAGACTTTGAAATACTTTGAACTGCTTTGATGGGTGGTGAATGAACGTCACCATGATGTTGAGTTCAGCTTCGCTTTGAATCCTACTTTGGGATGTAGATTCACCGAGGAATCGCGCAGAGGTTCGTGACCCTGAGTAGCTTCGCGTGCGGGTAGCTCCGCATCTGGGCTTCTGAAGATATGTTCGCTTGGGAGCGCATGTCGCTTCCCGAGACCAACTGCCGTGGGCCG